>WURV02031237.1:5275-22754 GCA_011762755.2 Epimenia babai
TTCGATACTCACATATCACCCCGCCAAGGATAATATCGAGCATCTACCCATTTTAGAGACGGGTTTACTGCAGCAATCGGGGATAAATGACTTGCTGAGGATCACCTCAGAAAAGTCAACTAGTAGGATGTTTCGAACCCGCGACCTTTCGGTGACGAGTCTGGTGTTCCTACCACTCGACTAACTGCTTCCCTAGATGAATGATACGACAAAAGTGGCCAATGAATAAATTTATTCAGAAGTAAATCTATCAGTATACACGCCGTTCGTTTGGTCTGCATATATCGCGCCAAAAATGATTGAACATTAATCCTCCAGCGTAGGTGCGAATTTTATCTGACCGAACGTAGCGCTTGCCCAGTCGAGCAATAGCGAGACCAGCGGGGCTTGTTGTCTATTGTTCAGCGGCAGGACGGCGACCGGTGTCTATTGTCCAGTCTCTATGTGGGTGGGTCAGCGGCCGGGGTGTGTAACTGTATTCACGTGCCTACGGTATGCCCGTTAAGGATGTTAGCCGCGCTCAAGGGATGTTTTTGCTATTACGCACAAAGCTCGTGAAACAAATTTCGTAATTTGGGGTTGATGACACACTACAAAGTCAAGAATGTGCCTTTGTAGTGTCGATTATGTCATCCCCTCCTTTCGACCAATGGTCGAGTTTATCAAATACTCCAAATACTATTTACAGACACAGTTATCTTTTCTTTTTCTCAGTAGCTGCGTTAGTATGTACAAATAAAGGCTCCTTTTGAAAGGTAAAGGTAAAGGCGAGGTTTTGGTGCTACTTTGTAATTAAATGTCAGTCACAGGTACAACCATGCCCTGTTACATCCCTTAGATATTTGTATAATAACCCATTTCACGACAAATCTTTCTCAAGATTCAAGCACGAAAATCTTGCTCCTATTGTGGAAGGCGCGGGAAAAAATCCCTCGTTTATGCTGGTTTGAACTCGCAACCTCTCGCATGAAAGGCAGCGCAACTAACCATTACACCACTGGCGCCAACTTAAGACAAACAAAACTTTATTGGAACACAAGCTTTAGCATAGAAAAGGAATGCTTCATCAAGCTTGATTGATCTTTTTCTTGTGATAGAGAGATATGATTTCATATTTAGTGTGCTCTGGATGCCTGTTTGATATAGAAGTTGAATGCGACCTAATGCTTAGTAGAAGGTCGCATTTCCAGCTCTATTGTCTACTTGTGTACTCAGGGAGAGCCTGACCGAACACCCTATAATCCAATCTGTCAGATATTATAGTAGAATACTAGGCTAGAAAGTATTAGAGCTCAAGTTTTCAGGTGTCCAGCAGTTCATTTTGGACTTAAGAACACCAGCGGTGTGTGCATACAGATATTAAGGGGATAAGAATCTTCGAATAGTGATCTACAATGTCCAGCAGATGTATAGGTTTTTTTTCTGTGCATTTCTTCCATCTATTCAAAGAACCCCATTGGTTACCCCTATTAACATCGTATATATGACAGTGTTTGCTATAATGTAGATCACAACAGATCAACATCTACCTTAGATTGTCTAAAGCACGTTGAATATTTCATCTGTTTCTGTTATGGCCTTGATCGCGTCAAATTTGAGAGTTACGTCAAAGTAGCCAGCATAAATCTCTATAATCAGAAAGAATTGGTTTTAAATGCTTTCGCAAACGATAAATTATTAGACAAAGTGAAATTCATTTTAAAAGATGGAACCACGAAATGATAATCACTAAACCCTCGAGGATTTAACTTAAAATTTACTTTATACAATAATAATGACACAATGGAATAAAAGATCAGTTAAATCCATTTTCCGGGAATTCCAATTAAATTTATTGTTTATTTATCCATAATTTTATTCTAGTTTATCCCTCATTGAATTTGCTGTAGCGAAATTATGACTCATGAAAGAACCGACAGTGAATACAACAACTATTACACATCACTTTATTTGACAGGCTCATTTATGAGAACGGGAGTAAAACATTGCCACTGGCCATAGCAGTATTACTTTTCAAGATATCAAAAGATACCTACTTAAACTATGTCCTGTGGAATCCAACAATGCCCTCAATAAATACATGTCGGCTGCTGTGATAGCCATATAAAAAATGAAAGAAAAAATAACACCTTATGGATTAACTTAATCTTTACTTTAGATACTGTGATATTTATTAAATAAGGTGTTAGTATTTGTTTTTGTATTAATGCGATAATTTCATGCCTAAAGTATAACATCACATTCATAGGTTTCTGTTTGACGGGTCGAAGTAATCCTTAGGGGAGGCACACACTGAGTGACTGATGGTGCAAATAGGATTATGAACACGACCGATGCAATGACATTGCATTGCAGGCAGAACATAAATTGAAAGTCTGTAACAAAAATGAATCTGAAGGAGGCAGCCATATTTGTTTACGTGTTGAGAAAGAGATGTCTAAAGCAAAATAGATGTTTTAAGAAAAAAAAGATGTTTAAAGAGAAAAAGATGTTTAAAGAGAAAAAGATGTTTAAAGAGAAAAAGATGTTTAAAGAAAAAAGATGTTTAAAGAAAAAAGATGTTTAAAGAGAAAAAGATGTTTAAAGAGAAAAAGATGTTTAAAGAAAAAAAGATGTTTAAAGAGAAAAAGATGTTTGAAGAAAAAAGATGTTTAAAGAGAAAAAGATGTTTGAAGAAAAAAAGATGTTTAAAGAGAAAAAGATGTTTAAAGAGAAGAGTTTTGGGTATATCCGTTTTAACAACTTGCAATATAAACTGTTACTTAACTTGTCAAATTGAACAATAATTAAATATGGTTACGGTAAGTGTTATTTTACTTCATTATTGACGTTTAGTCAATGGTGTACGAGTATTCAACAAGTGACTGTCAGGTGATCACATTAGTCCGTACACTAAAAAGACACAAAATGGCGGCTCGACTCATAAGCCACTTGACGTCGAAACCGAAAAATTAATTAATGCCTACCGAGAGCAGGCTATTTTATGGGTTGCGACAATCTAGCTACTAAGTCCAACAATCTAGCTACTAGGGTTAGCTTATAGACCTACGTATAGAGCTACGTAATAATTAAAGACTATAATAAGGGACAATAAAAAGTATTCAATTATCACATCTAATGTTGTTATATAAAACAATGTCTTATTATAAGCCAATATTCGTGTCAGAAATTACAATAGTAAAAATGTGGTAAGATAGAAGACCGGGGGGAGGGGGGGAGTTGGCGATGTATGCTGTCACATCGCGTGTCCGGATCAATGCCTACTGCCCTCACATAATACGAGCACTGTGGCAGCCTCACCTCATATCTATTGATCGGTGTAAACTATTCTGTCTCGATTTGATAGAGTGTTCCACATCGCGCAATCAGCATGCCTGCCCTAAATCTTCGTGCCACCGGTAGAGACGATAGAGTCGATAAGAGTCGCTTGGGTCGTGAGGGACAGAGAGACACCGGGCTCCTGCCCTCGCTGACGCTGTCTCTATTCGTATCTGCTGCCCAGATACGGTTACTTCGAACTATAAGAGATTACGGCATTTACTGGAATACGGGCGTCTGTTCGTGATAATAACTAACTATTGGGGATCGCGGCAGAAAACTGCTTGTATGTTTTATGTATAAATCTGTATAGGTGTATTTGTGTAAGTATGTATGTACGATTGTATATATATATGTATGTATGTACGATTGTATATATATATGTATGTATGTACGATTGTATATATGTGTCCCGCAATCCCAAAATCAGACGGTTGTCGGGATTCCGATTACTGGTAATAGCCAAAATAAAAATTTTTCTGTCAAATTTTCAAATTTGGGTTTATCCAAATTTCCCGTACTTAAATCTATAGAGAATCGATTGGAAGTGTACTTTGGCCTAAATTCTACCTATAAATATTAATAAAATTGATTTATTCTGAACTACCTATAAGTTAAATTCGTTTTATTGTCTCAAAATGCGGTCAACTTTCAGTGTTTTTGGCCTTCAATGGGCGCCGCCATATTTTTGCGACCTCTTGCATATTTGGTATCAATGGAAAGGTCAACTCTCGCTCTACCTAATTCCTGACAATATCGGCTTGCATTCTCGAGTATTAACCAATGAAAAGAGGTTTTTGTCATGACAAAAATGTAGAACAAATAGTTGCTATGGACCAAAATATTGGTCAATATTGATCACGTGACTAAATTAGACGTATTTCATTCGTCAGTTGCCTAAGGGCAATAATCACTTTCAATTGTACTTTCAGTTTCTTGTTAAGTCAAGGTGCATTGTTTCCACAGTTATGTAAGCCGTTTTGCAAACTTTGTCTTTTTATTATATTTGATGTATTGTCATTTTGCATTAGATTTATGATACAAATAAACATATTGCATGTATAAAAATGCATGGTTGCTAAGGACTTTTGTGAAAAAACCATCGTGAAACTTTGCGATGCGATTTCTCGGATTTCGCATTCTTCAGTATGTCATAGTAAAATTGTTATAACTTTTTTATTCATGGATGGATTTTGATGATTCTTTCTGTGTTTTAATCAGAATGGAATGGTCTACCTGAATCAACAATAAACCCGTTTCCGACATGTGACTGATTTTTGGATGTCGGGTCACATATATGTATGTACGATTGTATATGTATGTATGTACAATTGTATATGTATGCATGTATGTACGATTGTATATGTATGACGGTATGTATGACATACACGTGTCTTGTATGGACATCAGTCATTTACTACATCTCATGAGACAATGAAATATTTACAATAATGGTTTTGTCAGAGCCAACTGTTATTATAAGGTTGGTGCGGGTACCACATAATTCTGAGGTGGCTATCGGTTCATCTTTCTGGGGCTAGGAAAATCGAGAGAAAAACTGAAAGATATAGCTATATTATGCAACTTTAAGACCAGTAGCACAGAAAAACTGGAAGATATGGCTATATTATGCAACTTTAAGACCAGTAGCACAAAAAAAACTGGAAGATATGGCTATATTATGCAACTTTAAGACCAGTAGCACAGAAAAGCTGGAAGATATGGCGAAATTATGCAAGGTTACGACCGGTAGCACAGAAAAACTGTAACAGACAGATAGATATATGCGAGGCCCTTTCTGTCGGTGGCACAGAACATCTGGAATGTATTAGATACGACCATAGAATCTCAGGAATCAAATTAATATCGGATGTGTTTCTGTTGCAATAGCCCTCCTAAAGAAATAACGCTTTCTCTTTATTTACTTCGCAAGACTAAAAACTACTGCCCACACGAATTAGTGTACATGGAGTAAAGCAGCAGGGTGGCAGGATCGTATCTACTCGTTTTATTGACAGCTTCGGATACTTCTAGCATACTCAATCGATAACAACATCCAAATAGCGACTGCAAGTTAATATTGTTTCCATTACTTAACACGCGAACGTGATATGGACGAGTATCATGCAGAGATCAATAACGAAGCAAGAAGGCAATGATGCAGGCAAACACACACACACACACACAGTTAAATGGATGGAGCGTTTTACTTAGTGTCACCTGTTTAGGAAACAACAGGTACTGGAGGAGAATGTAATTCGATCATTGCTTCTATAATTGGATCACCCAGATCTACTGTCTGTACCTGTACGCAGCCGGAGTATTGCTCCTATGATTACGTAAAATAACAAAAACCCACGACGTAACGCGCATTGAAATTAAGTGCATATTTCGTCTATCGTCCAAATACGAGGCAGACAAATTTTTGCGACCGCGAATTTACACGAATTACCACTCAAATAACATTCGTGACTTTTAAAATTCGAGAATTAATGACTTACGTGACTCGGTGATAAAACATTTAACCGGAGTTTATTTTCGCAAATATATTCATGAAAAATTTCTTGAAAAAATTGGTTAACACTGTATAGGTATTAGATTTCCCTGCTAGGTGTTCATGAGAAAGAGGTAAATGAAAAGTGAAATGCCCTTAGAACATTACTGTCATGTTTATGCCATATATATATTTTACACCATATAGATTCGACGCTTCTCCTTCCGATATCTGCTATGTCCAATTGTCCGTTATGTACGTTAATGCAGCTATAAGATACTGTCATAACAGTCTTCCTCATTCCGGATCTTTCAAAGGCTATGTGATATGTGTACAGGAAATGAATGAGGAAATGTCCTGTTTAATCAAGCGCAAACTAGTGGGCACCTAATGGCTGATATCACTGATAAAATCTGAGTGATCTTATATAGGCTCGTAGAAAGAGTCAGTATAGCTGTGCCATAATTAAATTTAGTCCATACTACATGGAAAAATTGGTATATATTAGTTTTTTATTGAGGAAAGATCCATATAGTTAGAACATGTCCACTCTGTATGTACTTCAAAATCTTTGAAAAGATCAAGTTTATTGACTACTACACAACAAAGCTCAAGCATAAGATTCTTCGCCCAGGTTTGATCTGAGCTGATTAACATAAACTGACAATTTCCTACACAAAATTTGGTGACTATCACTATTCACTACATCAGGCAACTTCACGTAGGTATGAGAATTACCCGCTGGTATTGGGGTATATAACTCGATCGAGTCATAATATTCTAAACACAAACTGTACTTATTCAGATTATAGTGTTTGTATCGTGGATTTATAATAATGTAGTTTTGTTTTAATAACCAAGTAGAGTTTGGGTTCAAGACAAGATTGAGTCAATTCAGACAAATCTCGCGATGAGGTTGGAAACCCTGTCAATGTCAATAGATCCTAACTAATGTCAATAGATTCCAGTTAATGCATTTTCACATGTCGTGAGCCCTAACTGACAATTAAAGGTTAGGGAATTGCTGAAACAAATATATGAATAAATGCCGCAGAGATATAGATAGATGGAAACAGAATATGCATGTTTGTATGGAATGAATGCCGCAGAGATATAGATAGATGGAAACAGAATATGCATGTTTGGACGTAATGATACCATAAAAAGAGTATAAGAAATGAGATCACAGACTTGTACCTATAGACTCTAGCGTTGTCAGTCTGATGTTCAATGCTCCAGATGTGCCTGTACTCTGGCCTCTTTGAAGGGAATGGATTTTTCCCTTAGTTATTTGTGCTCATTACTCCAGATGCCCCTGAGACACGCTCCAAACGAAATATATGAGCACAAATTGGGCAAATAGGATTTCAAGTTAATCATTACAGACGTGAATTTGTAAAGTGTCTTTGATAGCCATGTGTTTAAAAGGTAAAAAAATCAATAAAATTTCATTTCATTTCAAATTATTGCAAATTATTTCCACTTCAGTAGAGCAAACACAGGCCAATGTCTGGATGGTAATTTCCACTTCAATCAGTCAACTAGAATCCTATCACTGGCAGTACTGGCCATGTTTGTTTAATGCTGTAAGATAATGAAGCTTGACTCATGGGAATGATGAACTTTTAACGAAAGGTGCCCAAGGTGCCCTACTTCATTAGCGCAGCCCAGCATGTGGTTACCTGTGAGGCAATTCGCAATTGTTGGCGGTGGCAGACAGTTTCTACCAAGGGTCAATGAACCTCAAATGGACAATGCACTTTTATTAGACATCGCAGGTATGTTACCGATCGTGTAGGCAGAAAACATTCCCGCTTCACACATCCTTGACATACACAAAGACATCGCCAAGAAAGAAGATGTCACTGATCGTATGAAAAGAGATTAGCACATCGTTGGGTGAGTTTGTGCCAGAAGAAACAGAATTTAACAATAGTTCACTGCCAGCTGTCATCGCTGCTACGAACGCTCAAACAAATGACGGACAATTTGCGTTGATTTTAGGAGCAGATTTCATACGTGACGAAGACAGAGAAGTAAAAACCTTGGAATACACTTCAGACTTCAGCAAGAAGGTATAGGCATGATTATTAGGTTAGTCCTATATTGACTAAGGGGAACAACCACAAGATGATCGCAATAAAGTGAAATTTAGAAGGAAGTAATATGCCAAGCAAGCTAGCTAAACATCAGATAGAGGAATGGTGACCTTGGGCTGACTTCCAGATGACAGTGATCACTACTCGTATGTCAAAAATAAAGCGGCAAGGAGAAAATGACGAAGAATGTAATGGTCGGGTAAAATTGCCTTCATGTAAACATTTAGATGTGTAATGAAGTAGCATGTTATTACATTAGATTTCTTTATATATAATTTCCATGATAGACAGCACCATGAGAGGAGAGGATACAAACGTGGTACTGACATGAATATTCCTGAGAGCTCTCTGGATATATTTTCTATCTTATTTTTATTGTTATGGCATGACATCACAAGAAATCTATGTACCATAATGTTAACACCCACGTAGCGGGTTAGAGATGAACGATGCTCCGAAAATTTCTAGTCGATTTAGAAAAAGATACATTTAATGGTTAATGGTCATGCCACTCGCTACTAAAGCTATTATAACAGGTTGCTATAAGACTGCCGGTAATATGATTCGCATGAGACTTGGGGAACCAACTGCACTTCTCGGTGTTAGCTTAGTGATCCCACGATGCTCATTTCTCATCCGGGATGTACGTTGAATAATGGGACTGTCGAAAAGAAAGAAAGAGGCAGGGGACGTATGATCATGGTGAGTTTCAGACTATTAAACAGAGGCTGGTTCTGCGTCCTTTGGGGTAGGGGATAAAGATGGACCAGCTAAAATGAAAAAGTACGATAATGGGTAAATACTGACATTTAGAGAGAATAAATACAGGGATGAATTACCAGTTATGGAAGATAAGCATCTCTCGCACATACCCCTTATTATCTCCTATTCTGGACAGGGTATACGGTATCTGAATTCATGTTTTAATTTAGTATCGTGAAAATTCGGGACTATGGCACACACAGGATTTGAATCCCCTAACTACAATACAAAAGCCTTTGCCATTTGGATAAGCAAATTATATAAATATGTTCACTGCAGTGACAGGTCTACCATCCACCATGAAGGATATGGTATATGATAACTGCAAATGTCTTGAGATATTGCGTAACGTTTTGCTAAATAAATGTTGCCAAAATGCAGTAAGATGCTCATCAAAAGCTGACTGTCATTTGCACTTCCTGTTAGTTTTTGACAGTTTTCTATCGTAATGAATACCTGTAATATTGTACTATGTTCAGCAATTTTGTGTATAATATTTATATTTTTACTGAGTTTATACTGTTAGTATATTTATACTGTTATCTTGCTTTTCAAGCCGAGTATGTTAGCATATTAATGTTTTTACTGAGTTATATAAACCGTGTCTGTTATTGTATTTATATTGTTATCTAGTTTTCTGAACCAAGTAAGTTAGTATATTTATATTTTTAATGAGTTTTATAAACAGAGTCTGTTAGTTTATTGATATGTTTATCGAGTCGATCAGTTATTTTGGTACCAGATTTGGAAATTACCTATCAAATCAAGTAGTACTTTGGCACGAATTTACCCTTACCTGACACGAATGTTATATGTTATATACCTATGAGGGATGGCCCTTCCGCCATTACTAACGGTGTCAATATTTTATCATATTCACCTTCCAATGGTATAAAAGTTCAAAAGTGGACAGTTAAATAGGTTTGGTACATACATCAGTATTAGACAGAATAATAATCCTCAAAAGGGCTCTTTAACATCCACAGGAAGAGGGGAGTAAGATTATTTTAGGAAATTGTTATTTACTGAGTATTAATAATGATGATGGTTGGTTAATAGATCTAATTACAGCATATCTGAAAAAGTAATAAATTACACTGCTCTGCATTTCATTCAGGGATGTCCACTGATTGAATTAACTGGCTTATTAACGTAATTATTGATGGAGTTTTAGCGAGATTTGCAAAAGCTAAATTAATCTTCCGAGATTATATATTGGCCTACGTGTTATACGAAGTCGTGGTGAGCGATGTTATATGTGCAATAGTGGTTGAAGACATATCTACGTTATATGGATTCATAGTTATAATAACATAGATATATGAATTTATGGTGGAAGATATTATTTGTACATTAAACTTTGATATCACAGATGCAATATTCCGCATTTTTATTCTTATATATAGGCAACACTCAGCCGTAAATTCACTGTAACATTCCTTAAAATATAGTATATTGTATAAATGTCTTATTTTATTGATCAATTTAGAATGTTACATTATATGCCATAATTTACTTTTTTTGCATAACCGATGCATTGATGAGAGCCAGGGTTCTTCCTACATAATGAAAAAACGGATGAGGAGATATTCTTGCAAGAAAATAAAATAATGCATTATGCAATAGATATCAACTGATAACGTTACATGATTACCTGTTATATCATCAGTAACATCCTAATTATCTCAGAGTTGTGCTGCGTTTCCAGTTATGTTACCTTAGCTTTAGATGTGTAGACGGTTGGGGGCTAGTTGGGGATTACAAAGACTTGCCCTTCATTACCGCTACAATGCTCGGGACTAATCCTTAATCCGCTAAAAAGACAAGTACTCGACTATCAACGCGTTTAACCCACTTGACAATACTCTCTCTCGAGAATTCCTGGCGCTGAAGAGATGTTCAACAAAGGGACGCCAAAAGACTTGGTACAATGGTCGACTATTCTTCAATGTGATCCTATTATGCAGACCTTTCCTTTAACTCTACCCTGTCCGTGAAGGAAACTGAACCCCCAGGCTCGTTCTCGTGACAATGCAGCCAATTTCATGACATTAATAGTGTCAAGTGTCTCCACTTGAGAAATACCATCGGGGAAACAGAACCAAGTAACGTTGAATCACTAAAGCAATTTAATAGAAGAGAATGAATTATTTGCTAAAGCTAATGAATTGATCATAGTGTATATACAAAATTTCTCTACTCAAATTTCCCTGTATCATCATCTTATAAACCATTTTGGAATAAAATTATTTGGAAATGGAAATTTACATGAGTGGATATGTAGCAAAAGAACACGTGTAACATATACAACACTTTTACAAGACGCTTTTAAGCCCACTCAAAATATTACTCACACATTAGCAGTAATACACCCAGGGAAAGTTGGTTCGAGGCCTAAAAATATTGTATATATTGCAGGATATCCTAGATAGCGATTAAGGTTTGTGCATCATTAGGCAAGCTACTTTATTGCAGTTGCTCTGGCGACCTGAGCCAAAAGCCAAAAGTAAGTACGGGTGAAACTAATTTGTACAAACATGAATTAACATGCACTGGAAAAGTAACTTTGTGAGGCGCTTGCTGGCGCATGTAAAACAGCTGCCTTCCTCAATAACTTGTAAATCGTCATTTAGCAAGCTTTAGTCCTAATAAATGGTGTGTCCAAATATCCCAAAATTATAATCGATGTTCAGTGAGCGAAATATTCTTGTGATATTTCGTATCGTATAAGAAATCATCATAACATTTAAGTGTAAAAAACTAAAAACTCTCAAATGATAAAAAAATAGTCAGTTTTTTTCGATTGGTTATTCATTTATTTTTAAGTATTTATCCATTGACATTTATATGAACACATGTGAAACCTGTGGTAAAATATAAGATGATCTAATTCCGCAAATGTCGTAGTAAACAAAATAGATACAAAATAGTAGGTGAAGCTTTGACATTTGCTGGATTCTGAAAATCAAATTACACTTTTTTCGTTCATCCTGCATGCATCTGGATACATTAACATTCATTTAAGTACACACTGATGCTGATAGAGCATGTCTTGCGTAAATTCTGTAAAAATCGCTAGATGGTATCCAAATCACAGTTCAATACCAGAATAACTCAAAAATCTGGGATGCGAATAATAATGGGATGAGTGCATGCATCACTTTTACGCAGTACAAGAAGTGTAGCTTCATCACCTCATTGACAAAAAAATAGTGTGGAGTGATTTGCAAAGAGAATTTAAATTGCATAAAATAAAATGGAAAACCATAGGTATACGTGATTACTATTGGTCCGATGAGGGTATTTTTACTTTTTATTGGATTTTCACAGACCCAGGGCGGCATTAGTTTGTCATCAATGTTTAAAAACCATAGCAAATAAATAAAATATGTAAATAAATATTTATGGCAGATATATTCAGCGCTCATACAATACTTTCGACACTCGCATATCAACCATCTACCTATTTTGGAGACGGGTTTACTCCTGCAACTGGAGATGACTCGCTGAGGATCATCGCAGAAAAGTCGACCGGTGGGTGGTTCTGAACCCACAACTTTTCGGTTATGAGTCCTACCATTCAACTAACTGCTTCTCCTATGATTATATTAAAGTATGGAGATATTTGTATATGAAGAAGTATGGACGAACAGGCTCGCATTCACCCATTGTCTGGCCCATTATAACCTTCATCCATTCACGCCACTAGTTCGACGTTCCTACAAATTGCTCACCATTATCATACTCAGCGAAATCTGTGATAACGTGGAGGTACGCATGAGACATCAACGTATCCGAAGCAAGCTCATTCATAACCACACTGTGAGGCTTTTTCAAAGTACTTTGTGCCCGAACTCAAGACATAAGGCTCATCAATAACCTTTTGTAGATCAAATATACTTCGTCACTAATCAGTTTTAGTCTGGCTATAATAAACACTCACAACTATGTCTCCATAACAAATTTATTAACCCTTAGTACTCTGTTGTCACCGAATTGTATTGCTAATATAATGTTATGTACTGATGTCAGTGTGGTAAGGGTTAAAGTCAATAGGTGAATAATTTTCATCACTTTACAGATTTATAAGAACAGCAATTTACCTAATGAAAATTTTCATGAGATGTGGTGAATATTACATAAAGGGTTAATATGTACTACTCTTGATGATGATTTCATCTGTGTGCAACTTGCTGCTGGCGTGGAACCAGACTCTAAACTCGCAGTAATCTAATATCGAACCTTTAATTGATACGCTTAATAATGTATACCATGCATGCCCGCGGTGAATAAAATGCCATGGTCGCATGATGAAAGCACCAGCGAGTTGCTCAGAAGGAAATGGCCCGCAGTTGTTGCTGTCTCCAATCTAATGTAGCAGTCTCCAAACAAAGATAGCAGTCTCCATTCAAAGATAGCAGTTTCCAATCTAAGATTGCTGTCTCCAATCTAAGATAGCAGTCTCCAATCTAAGATAGCAGTTTCCAATCTAAGATTGCTGTCTCCAATCTAAGATTGCTGTCTCCAATCAAAGATAGCAGTTTCCAATCTAAGATTGCTGTCTCCAATCTAATGTAGCAGTCTCAAAACAAAGATAGCAGTCTCCATTCAAAGATAGCAGTTTCCAATCTAAGATTGCGGTCTCCAATCAAAGATAGAAGTCTCCAATCTAAGATAGCAGTCTCCAATCAAAGATAGCAGTCTCCAATCTAAGATAGCAGTCTCCAATCAAGGATAGCAATCTCAATCAAAGATAGCAGTCTCCAATCAAAGATAGCAGTCTCCAATCAAAGATAGTAGTCTTCAATCAAAGATAGCATTCTCCAATCTAAGATAGCAGTCTCCAATCAAAGATAGCAGTCTCAATCAAAGATAGCAGTCTCCAATCAAAGATAGCAGTCTCTAATCACGGACAGCAGTCTCCAATCAAAGATAGCAGTCTCAATCACAGAGAGCAGTCTTCAATCTAAGATAGCAGTCTCCAATCAAAGATAGTAGTCTCAATCACAGAAAGCAGTCTTCAATCTAAAATAGCAGTCTCCAATCAAAGATAGTAGGTTCAATCACAGAGAGCAGTCTTCAATCAAAGATAGAAGTCTCCAATCTAAGATAGCAGTCTCAATCACAGATAGGAGTCTCTAATCAAAGATAGCAGTCTCCAATCTAAGATAGCAGTCTCCAATCTAAGATAGCAGTCTCAATCACAGAGAGCAGTCTCCAATCAAAGATAGCAGTCTCCAATCTAAGATAGCAGTCTCCAATCTAAGATAGCAGTCTCCAATCAAGGATAGCAATGTCAAGATTAATTTTTAATTGGAATAATAAAAACAATATGTTTTCGATGTTTACTTTGTTTATTAAGGAATATTACAACGCAGAAATTCTCTGCACAAACACATCAATAAATTGACAATAATCACCATTGATTTGCAAAAAAGAATATTGAGAGACGGATGAGTTGGCTATATAATACAACATGGGATACATTTCATGGTCAATAATAAACAACTGAATTCATCATGATCAATAACTTGCTGTATGTCTACCAGGAATAAGCGACACTGGTAGATCTGAGGTATATTTTTAGACTGCGAATTGTTGGGTCAAATCCACGGAGATGTCACATGCCTCGACAGACATGCAGGGTGATAGTGCGCAGCATGTTGCTAATGACATTGTTAGATGATATGTAATGAATATTCATTATTACGGTAATATCATTGGGTCAAGAGGACATCCATTACTCCAGCCAATATCTGTGCGCATCTTTTGTAACGCAAAGTCATTCATGAAGATGTCAATGTAAGATTGGCAAATGGGGAAAAAAGGGTAAGGCAACACTCGAGAAGTGGAGAGAGGATATGAAGATCAGCGGGAGTAAGACTAGTACATGTGGGGTAACTGTGTGGAAAACAGTGAAGCTTCAATATGCAGATTTAGAAAAGGTTGATGAATTTAAGTATTTGGGTAAACAGTACAAAACAATAGAGTATAGTACGGAGATAAAGAAGACAGTGCCGAGACAAGATGGAAGGGAGGGTATAAACGACAATTGTTCAGTAAGCAATGTTGACTGAGCTGGAGACAGTAGTACTGACTAGAAGACATGGGGCTGAAATAGAGTTGATAGAGCCCTGGATGTTGCATTTTTCACTGGGCGGGACGAATGCGGACGGAATCAGAAATGATTATATCAGGCTGATGATTGGAGGACAAAGTTGAGGAAGCGAGATTGCGATAGTATAAACATGTGTGCAGAAGAGATGAGGAGTACATAGAGAAGAAGATGCTGAGGGACCAAAGACATGCTTCAGAAATACATTAACGGAGGATATGCAGGCGTTGGGTATGGGTTAAGAGGGGGCAGAGGATAGGAATGGTTGGAGTCAGTTGATCCGCAATGGTGCTCCCTGAATGGGAATAGCCAAATGGCAAAGAAGATAAAAATCACTTTAAGCATGCTCCTTGGGGGTCAAAAGAAACTACACGAATCTGCATGTAACACCAGACTATGTAAACCGAAAGCCATGTGGAGTGATGACATTAATAAGGAAATTAATCAAATGAACAGAAATTCCACACGCTAACATTTAATCGGTGTACATACTATTACTGAATTAACGCAATTTCTACAAGTCAACTAGATATTGCTGTATGACATTTGTGACGCTGTAATTTTCTAATGGAGACATTTAAACAGCACTTAACGACAACTCTGAGGAATCAGATTATGAGCAATCACATTACCGCAATCTTAGATATACATTATGGTGAACAGCCATTCTCTTTCATCATTCCAAACAAATCACCGACAATGTTTTTCTCTTTTACTACAGCCAACAAGCCCTTTCCATTTTGTTTAAACTAGTAATACACCATAGTGCCATTTTGTTATATGTATCATTTTCTTGTAATAGCCCATTAAGATCATGCCACACCATTTTTGGAAGGAAGTGTTACAGTTAATATCCGCAACAATTAAGTAATAGACATGAATATCCACATATTCTTACCCCTAGTCATACTAAACCTGGAAATATCCTTTCTAAATAAAAAGGGGTTCAAATAAAATGGGGTTCAACGAAAAATACATATTGATTTTGTCGACTGCAGTTAAGAGTCAAAATTTCGAGGCATAAATCCAAACATTAAGGCTACGTATCAAATATAGACTTTGGGTATACTAAAAGCTACGCAGTGATTTGTAAATGATAAGCTTCTATAATATTACGTAGACTGTGGGACTCGATAAGTTTCAGTGTATCATTAATTCTATCTCAATAAACACATACTGGATGGGGCATGGGTATGATAAACAAAAACCCCTGATATATGCTGATTCAAACTTGCATCTAAACACTACCTCACTGGAGCTCGCCACATAATTATACTTTTATAGAATGGGATGTAGTGAAGAAAGACAGCGAGGTCAGAATGAATGTGATTAATAGACTTGTCACACACGGAGTGATTCCATATATCACACCCACAGTTGACTAGAGAATCTAGTTTCTAGTTTCCAGGGTCTGCGATGCAAGTAGACGACTGTGCGATGAAAACTGATATCTAGGCAGAATGTGCTGACTGTATTGAGATATATCAATCGTCACGCAGTGACAGGGCTGGCGAGCCAATTGTTTCAGAGAAGCTGTCCCTAATTCGGGAGATATTTCACGGACTTATTAATTATTATTATAATGATCAATTCCTGTAGTTATCACTCAAAGACTGATTTGTTCGTTACACTGCACGGGGGAACCGAACCAATTTGCCTGGGAATGTAAGAAGAGAAAGACCCGAAACAACCTGCAATTCACAGTTCAAAAGGGGTTTGCAGCGGGTGAGCAGCGATATTGATCATCTGCTTCATAAGTCTTTCTATGTCATCACTACAGAACTGACTCACAGGCCATGTAACCGTGTGATTGGTGCTTGTATACAACAGAGTGCTTCAACATTGGACAATAAATTTGGTAATTACTGTCGGTTGAAATATGCAATTGTGTTTACATTAAGCGAAAAAGTTGCCCGATTTGAAAACAATTGTTAATAGAATGACGCGACAACATACGTGTTGAAACAGGGAAAATGGAGACACGAGCACAAGAAGTGATTAATTCATCCAGTAATGAGGATGAAGTCCCCTTTGGACTACTCTCGATATCATGAAATTATATGTTTGGTTTAACGTCAAATTTTATGCTGACTGCATACTGCTATGATATCTTCTGCTAAAAACCGCCGATATCATCACCATGTGATGAATAGTATAAAATTTGTTGTCTACTGCAAGAAATTACCGTAAAGTGGAACATATTCCATCACAAATTTCTCATCGATAGCCAGCAATTTTAGTTGAGGAGGAGACGCAATATCCCATATCAATCGCCTAATATAAACAAACCCAGTGGTCTGTTTAATCTGTGCTTCATATGTATCGTATCACTTCAAATATACTACTGTATATGACATGGAAATGGTTGATCAGCTGTATCGTATGAGTATATGATCGATTCACAAGTAATTGTATATGACTACTATATTAAAAGTAGCGTAGTTAGACTGATGCAGTCTGATGCTATCTTCAGAGTGTAGTTAGTTAGAAATAGGCTGGTGTCGGCTATTCATGGCCCTTTATGAAGTTACCTCATGTAGACAAACGTATTAGCCTCATTTATAAGGGATGGGGAAACCTACTGTGAAAAACCCACCGTGTCGGGGAAGACAATTGACCTTCTTCCTTTCTTGCCACTGGTTCCAAACGTCTACAGAGGGGTTACACATGTCACCACCCACCACACCCCCC
>WURV02031348.1:0-22753 GCA_011762755.2 Epimenia babai
AATCTGTCGATCGTCACCGCCACTATCATCCACGATGAAGACATCACGGAAATGTATAATATAAATGGGAAAAATTTACATCCGAAGTGATGGTTGCGTATGTGGATGTCAAAAAGTACATTTGCGCTTTTATCGCCCAGTCCGAAAATGAGCGAAGAGCTATCGAAGATGGCGAGCGCGGTCAAATAGAGTTTCGACGGCATGTCTCGCAGTTCTCTCCGATTCAAAACGACTACGATGAGCACATTGCCTACGAGACCGATGACAAGCGTTATTGGGCATACAACGGCGACGACATAAGTAAGAACCACCTGTATTAGATATCGGTCCCAAAGTAACTCGCCATTCGATGTCGGCGTGACGTTACCGGAAACCTGAGTGACAGGGAGGAATGTTCCCGTCGTAGACACGACACTTGACTCCCAAAATGGCGTCATTCCGTCGTAGATCGACTATTCTTTGTGCTTGACCGGTATTTATTTTTATAACAGAACGGAATCCACTGAAAAATACCGGTAGAAAGTTATTGATATTGTCGCGTATTGCACACTATGGGAGAGCTGTGAGATATTTTAGTTAATCATGGGCTTAATTATTTTAAGCACTTATTTATTTATTCATCTTTTTATTTATGAGTAAATATTCTTATTCACCGTGGCGTACCGGGTTTTTATGACCTTGATTTCTTAAAATAAATCATATTTAATATATATGATAAATATATCATATATAATAAAAGATATATATTAAATCATATAGCTGCTTACAAAGGCTTGAGTCAATTATTATATCATTTAAGTAATCTATCAGATGGTGATCTCAGTATCCTTGCAGTGTGGTTCTATTCAGGCTTGTTCCGCTGACGTTTGCTGTGCTTCGGATGCTTTTTGTATAGTTTTAATGTGCCTTATCTCCCCGCTCATCCCATTGTAAATAAACATTAACTTTTCATAGACTTAGCGGAGCGTGCGACTTATGGAGCCTGTACGTAGACATTTGATACCAGCTGTGTGAATGGTAAGGGTAAATTCTCCTAGATTTGGTTTGTTTTTCGCACTAGGTGTTTTTCCTCCACCCCTAATAAGTGAGGCCCATGAAATTATCGTGTTAACCACATCAATAGCCTAGATTTTTATATGGCTAAGGAGGGCCCACGGAACCATTACCATGGTAATTAGCCCATAAATACATACATACAATCTGTAAGGTCGGCATCAGTGGTGCGGTGGTGCGACGTGTTGCTTTTCATGCGAGAGTTTGCGTGTTGTAATCAGCACACTCTGAGGATTTTTTCTGCGAAATTATGAAATGAGTAAGGTTTCTGTATTTAATTATTGAGAAAGATTTATCTTGAAGTGGTTTATTGTGAAATTTCTCAATGGTTTGAGGGGACTTACATTTATTACCATTAATAAATAATAAAGTCGCACTAAAACGTCGCCTGTTACTCTTTACTTTTCGTATTAAAATTATGTAATTGTTGTACATAATAAAAATACCATTAAGTATTAGCAAAGCACGCGTGATTTTACGTTAATACATCGTGATATTATTGAGTAGATTATTAGAGTACACGGGTGGATATAATTACACCGGCTGTAAATAGTCTCCTTAACTATATCGATTTTGGGAAACAAGAATAATTTTCTTTGTTGTCAGTGTGATCTAGAATTCTCGTGCACCCCCACTCGACTTGGACATACTGGACTTAAAACAAGTTACTCTGCGTGTTCTGTGAATATATTCGATTAGGTTTAGTAAACTATTGGACAAACTCGTCTAAATTGAAAAACGAAAGTGAAGTGACGTAACCTTTTTCGCTGTCGTATGGGTGCGTCGACGACCAATCCGCTCTTCCATTGACGTATATGGAGGCTAAATTGAAGTAGTAAAAGGGTGTTTCAACAGATATTGTTAGAATTATGACATCAAATGAGTTTAAGCATTACTCAGAAATGCCTTTCGGCGTTCACAGTTATGATTCACCATTGGAGGTGAAATACAAAAGCGTCCTGTCTTCTCTAGTTGTACCAAATTGGAGACGTTATGCCCCCCATATTGCCCCCATACTGATACGATAGAATCCACAACCACATCACCGGCACGTACTTTATAATCCGATAGATTGGCCCAAGATTTGGCCAATTAACGCTGTTAACGCTGTCCCGCGATGTGTTTGTTTCAATTCCGATTGTTTTCGACGAGTATTTAATCTCCGTCTTACTTCATTTCACCTGACAAAGTATACTTAATATACGAAAGCTCGTGATCCTCTTCATATCAGTTCGTCAAAAAGTCTGCATTTCTGTGCTATCCGCTGTGCCATCCGCTGTTAACGAGCCACATTAGTCAAAATTTTAATTATTCACTCGACACACAACCTATGGAAGATTCAAGAAAAACATTCTTATTTGTAGTTACTTTATTGTATTCTCCGTCTTCTTCTTCCATTTGTGCGAACGATGCAACGTCATGTATTAGTCAGTTTAGTTGGTTTTGTCTCTGGACTCAATTTGCAAATATTATCCACATAAGGGAGAAAATTCGTGTACACGAGATTTGAGTGAGAAGAATTATTCCCCTTCGTTGCCACGAAATATGAATTGTTCCCCGTTTCTTGCTTCATCCTATGCACGCAGGAGCTACTTGAGCTAAGCTAATAAATAGTACGTACGTATAGCGTTGAAATTATCGTAATATCCCAGATATATGAAATGAGCAATGCCATTTCTTCACAATACAAAATTATACATTGATTTACACTCATCAAACAAATTGGACTTCGCTCTAAAAAGATATAAAACGCTGTTAATGAATACACTTTTTCACGCGTTTTTTAGGTACAGACAAGATATAAGCTTTATTGTGGAATTTACATATAATCGGGGTGTTGTGGTAATTGTCCACTCTCCTGTACATAATAGAATTGATTTAGGCAGACGTATACGAATAAATGGAATCGTTTATTGGACTATAATTATGCGGTCGATACACAATTTATCGCAGTTTTCATGAGGGGAGCAGATATTCTAGTGGGAAGAGTACTGGACGTGTAACTGAAAGGTTGCGGGTTCAAAACTATCCGCTGGTGGGCTTTTCTGTGATGATCCTCTGGAAGTAACTTTTGATCGCTGGAGTAGACATCGTAGACGCATGAGCTTGATATCATCCTCCACGGGTGTTATGCGCGTGTAGAAGGTATTGTATTTGCGCTGAATACCTGTCAAACATTTTAAAACCATTTAAGAGCCTCTATCAGCTGATATTTACAGTCTATAATAATGAATGTTTATCCAGAGCCCAATTGGCTGTTTCACGTTTCCGTTATTAGCACTATAGGCTGCTTACTTATAGCACTACACGCACACAGCTGCGGTCAACCCATGTCGTCTTATATCATCTGATAAACGCTTTTCTTTCTAGTGTGGGTCCTAAATTGTGAAATGCGCTCCCAATATCATAACAACAATAATCTTTTGTGTCATTCAAATCCCAGTTGAAGACACCTTTTTTCACGGTTTTTTTTTACATAATGTCAACAAATTGCTACATTTTATCGCATTTAAGTCATGTTTTAAGCATTTTTTCATATCTTTTTATCATGTGAAGCGCAACTGAGAGCATATATATGCTGATGGCTGCTCTATATAAAATACTTTTACATTTTACATTTACTACTGGGTTATTCATTGCTATCCTCGGATATTTTGCTGTTTCTGATGCTTATGATCCTGTTTCCCTCAAACTCCGTCAGCTCATACCGGGTTATTCATAGGTTGCTATCCTCGGATATTTTGCCGTTTCTAATGTTTATGATCCTGTTTTCCTCAAACTCCGTCAGCTACCGTTTTCCCGTGGTGCTACTTCTCGGCTATCTCGTTATTCCATTCTATATAATCATCGTCTATCAGATATCACCGCGTGTGCGACATTGAAATGGTGATCGGAGCTCATGATCGAAAAGATATAAGTATTTGCGTTGTTAGCTGAATGGTAAATTTACATCTGAGATACTGTGAGGTAGTGAGGGGTTTAATGTTATCGATTATTCTGAGTGACCTGTTTTTGCGAGGTTTCCAGTGTTTTAGACTTAGTTGCTGACATGTTATAAGGAATAGGAGATGCATATTCGATTCTTGTCGAATAAGAGAAGTATAGAATTATATATACGATTTGCTGTTATCGATTATTCTGAGTGACCTGTTTTTGCAAGGTTTCTAGTGTTTTGGGGTTAGTTGGTGACATGTTATAAAGAGTAAAGGGTGCATATTCGATTCTTTGTCGAATACGAGACCTACGTAATCATATATGGTTTGCTGTAATCGACTATTCGAAATGATTTTTTTGCAAGGTTTCCAGTTTTTTCGTTTTTTGCTGACATGTTATAAAGAATAGAGGATGCATATTCGATTCTTTGTCGAATAAGAGGTGTATAGAATTTCCAAGCCATCTGTTAAGAAGGGTCTGATGTGAGAGAATTGTTCAATTATGAGTGATATTTTATTTTTTATTTTGGGTATGTGATCGTTCCAGGAGAGTGAAGAGTCAATGTGCAAGCCTAGGTATCTGATAGACGTGCTCCAGTCGCATGCATGATCTTCCACTATCACTTGTGCAGAGGTAGAAGTATATGGGTTTTTATTAGATAGGATGATGGTATTGGTTTTGGGAGTATTAAGTTTTAGTAAGTTGGTTTGGAACCGGAAGCAAATTGCAGGCATAGCACCGTTGGTTAAGTCTATAACTTGATTGATAGTAGCGCCATTTTTTTCTAGAATACAGTCATCGGCCAATAAGTAACAGGAGTCTTTTTGTAACGTCATTAACAGACGCAAGAAAAAAAGTCAATATGGTTTCCTGTTATGGAAATATACTTATTAATAGTATGATAGTAATGTGACCAATCGCTGTCATCGGTAAGCCTCTCGTACCTATTTTCGACGCGTGGGTGTATGATCTCTCTTGATCAATATTACGCGAAACGTGCGTAAAAACGTTACCCGTCGTCGGCAATATACGTGATCCAATGAAATCACGAGTTATAATTAAACTCGCGCTGTCTCGCTTCCACCGACAAAGATTCGGTCACTCGCCATTTCTCGACCAAAAAGAATTATTTTTGCTTAGTATGTATCTTGTTTTTCTCTTCTTATATATTAGAACTGGTTAGTTCAACAGGATGCCTTAACATTATCATTTAGTAGACTGTGACATTGGTCATTTATTTACATTGTTTTAATTTTTTTTCACTCAAAATCGTTAGTTTCCTGGGATTATGTTTCAATCAGAAACAAATTAAAGTTTGCGTAGTCGATCTGAAAAAATGGAAAGAACTATTGATTCCATTACCGAGAAAGAAACGAAATACGGGAAGTAACGGAAAATTAATTTGTCACTTAATATAAAACAAACTAGGATAATATGACGAAATTGATTTTTATTCTTAAAACAATTTTTCATGATTCACGATGGAAGGATAAGCTGAATATTTTTGTGGTGGGTGGGATTACTAATGGGGAAGCAACTTGGTATGAGTTGGGAGTCATCTACCATTTATTCACGCCACCTGTTCGCCATTTTGTATTGCAATTGAGATGTGGAATTAAGCATCAGGCGCCATCATGTTCACGTATTCATGCGCAACTATGAATGGCTGAAATTACTCACGTGATATATCGACTTCTAGCAACTGTTGAAATAGTCCCGTCGCATAAACAGAATAACATCGAAAGAATCACACACGGTTTACCCATGTATATTCATGACCTGTTAGGGTAAGCTTAGAGGTAGGGTCAAGGTACTATCAAATGACATTTATCTGCCCTTCAAAGGATTACGTGACGCCGTTTATCCTTTCATAGAAACGCCCGGTCTCCTTCACAATACAAAAAAAATCTTTGCCCTTTGGAAATGCCAATTAACAACAACCTCCCCATCTGGCATACTCCACTAAATCGCTGATAGGTGATGATCATGTCCAGTGATAGTTGAGAGCTTATAGTCGTCTTGTTTGCCTTCCGCAGTCACGGTCAAAGCGCGACAATAGTAAAGGAACGCGCCATGACGTCTCCGACAACCCATCGCGTTGAAATCCGTACTAACGATTCTGACTTTGTCTCTTGTCCATCCGTCAAGATTTGCTTTAGTGTCTAACTCGCACGCCAGAAATCGTGGTGTTAGCGATATTTCGACGTTTTTCCTTAATTCTAGCCGACGTTCGACATACGTCATCCATTTTCCACGTCGTCGCCCAGAGACGATTAAATACTGGGAGATGTTCTTGTGATCCAATAATTTTATTAACTCTCGCTGTTGCCGAGCAACGCTATCCCCGTCTACATATGCGCGGTCATTTCTCAATATACACAACGAAATACGTAATCTCATACGTTCTTGCGCGCGAGCGTCGATTGTGAAGCCGTCTGGGAAACAGCTGCTGCCACTGGTCGATGCGCGAACATCGACGCGAACTAATATCTTCGATTCCTGAGCCAGTAATTGTAATGTCCCGGATGGGGATCAATTACCTCGGATACAGCGTCTTATAAAAGCACTCAGCGAACGACACGACAAGTTGACGCTGAAGACTCTCTCGTAAGAACCTCGCTTCCACAAACTGCAAGTCGCTTCA
Organism: Epimenia babai; assembly: GCA_011762755.2. NCBI lineage: Eukaryota > Metazoa > Mollusca > Solenogastres > Cavibelonia > Epimeniidae > Epimenia > Epimenia babai. Next base: position 6,632 of record WURV02031348.1, read on the forward strand.
TCCTTGAACTAATCTTCAAACTAAAGACACATAAAACGTTAAACACCAATAGTGAAGTCTCCTCGACAACAATCTAATCCCGGGGGATGATTACGCCCGCATGTTGCATAAGGGTATAGACTACAACTAAAATTAGATGACGGGACTCGTCCTTGGAGAGCTGTTTTTTATTATCCTTAACGTGGGTCGGATGCAGACTACTTATAGGGCATTCATGAATTTTCTCTGACGAATTGTTAATACCTATCACATTTGTATATCCGCTACCAGGTATACCAATCAAGAAACCTGTTTCCGTTTTCATTAATTTTTGATGTTTATGGCGACTTTGCTTACATATGACATATGTACATAAGGCTATTTTTATTTATCGGACCCTAACCATCGTTGGTCCGATCCACCACCGGTACTGGTTTCAGACATTCTTGTATATTGCTGGCATGGTGCAAATGTCAGATCTGTCGATTCTGAAGAGTTTTTAATAGCGGAATGAGAAAGAGAGAGGGGAGGATAATAAATAAACATTAGGCATTTATATACCACCCAACTCCATGCACGCATGCTCAGGGATGGGAAGCAGGAAAGAGGGGGAGGGAGAGAGAGAGGAGAGAGAGAGGTAGGGGGAGTGGGATTGAGGGAGAGAGGGGGAGAGAGAGGGGGAGAGAGAGAGGGAGAGAGAGGGAGGAAGGGAGAAAGAGAGAGAGGAGAGAGAGAGACAGACAGAGGTAGGGAGAGTGGGATGGAGGGAGAGAGGGAGAGAGAGAGAGAGGGAGAGAGAGGGAGAGAGAGAGGGAGGAAGGTAGGGTGGGAGAGTGGGATGGAAGGAGAGCGGGATAGAGTATGTTTCGTTGTTGGTAGAGCTCCCGATCGGTCATTTAGAGGTGAGGCTTAGGGCCCCCATACAAGGCTCTCAAGAGATTTTCTCTGTTTATTTTTCCAATATGAAATCTATAGATACCCTATCACTACACTGCGGATTTACCAGGCAAGCAGTCGGGGAATCCAGAGTGATGACGTCTGGAACTAATAGCACGATTAAAAATTCCGCAGCTAACCCACTCCGTAATACCACATCCAATGCTTGACGAGCTACGCGCTATTCCGGATATAGTATAACCTTGCTCTTCGTGTTCAAATCCATTCTCGTTGTTTCGGTAGCGAGGTGTGTCTTATTTTGCGTCATTGAGTAAAAGTTGTCCCGTTGTCTTGACAACCCGATATCAGGGCGGAACGTCGCGTCACATTAGCTCCGATAAAAGTACCCAGTTCCGATGTACCGACGCACTCTCCGTTGAGACTGTGACCGCAATCCGTCCGTTTATTACCAGCCCAACGCCATTTGCGCACGTAAATTCAGTCCGTTTTCTCCCAGGCAAAGCGGGTATATTCCTAGCGTAATCGTAGGGTTTGCATGCCGACCTAGGAAAGTGGTCGTATACCGCTAATAAAATACCGTCTACTTAAGTGGATTTTTGTGGGTGTTTCGTAACATTAATCTCGATACAGTTTCGTTTTTGTCGTCCATATACCAACGAATCATTCCGTCCGGTGCATTTGTGAGCCAAGAAAACGATAAGATTAGCGTACAATGTTGTGAAGAGCAACACCCGCCTTCAGATTTTACTGAATATTTTACATCATTATTCATTTTGTAAAAATTTTTATCCGACATAATATTTGCCGTAATATATATAGTCGTCCCGTGATTTCTCGCGTGATTTTTCCCGTCATTGATTTTACCTTAAACCCGATCATGACATTATATACCTGTATATGAGTCAAGTGTCAGAATCAGGTGGAGTTTAAGACGTTCGAGCCACACGATAGAATCATCGTCTGGGCGACAGAGTCCAGCGGAGCGGGGTTTGCGGAGCAGGCAGTCTGGAATGACATGGATAAATAGCTACAAGCACTTGAAGCAGGTGGTTGGTAATCCCAGCGCTGTAGAAACTCGGTAGTGAAGACGGTGCCAGAGCGTAGGCGATCGAGACGAACCCCGTTCTTGCATGCTAGATCAGATCCAGGTGGCAGTCATAAGATATAATTTGACGTTTGTCTCAAAAACAAAGTGACGCTGAAGGTATCGTGTACGCAAATAACAACGACGTCGTCAGTTTGAGCGTGTTTCTGCCGCAGAAACGGCGTCGGGGGCAGAGGTATTAGAATACGATAGGATTAATTTCACTATTACTATGTTACTGGTGTGTATGTGTATCTAAGATAGTATGCGATTATTACGTTGTCTGAGCCGTTACTGGCCCAGCACGAAGTTTGTCCTTGTGGTTAGTGCAGCAAACGGATTAGTCTCCTTTAATATGATGGGTTGTGAAAAAACCCCGTCTAACCCAACAGTTACTTTGCTGAAGATAAGTCAATTTTTTACAATGGGATAACGCACAAGCGGAGAGGTAAGCGGAGTAGGAACAACCAGGGAGCACGCAACCAGAGGAAAAAAGCCCTGAGATACTACAGGGGCTATCTAGGCAATACATCTCCTGTAGATAGACTTTTGGGGCGCGTTTTGCCGGAAATACGCCAATAATAGTATACTATCTTGACCAGTATCAATGCAGGGTCTTTTGGATGTGATTTTCAAGGATCCAAAAAGTATGGGACTCGCTCTCTCATATGGCTCTGGTAACATCATAAATAATGTTGTCGATTGTGGTTTACTTTAGCAAAACATAGCTCGGGAGAAAAAGATGGTTGTAAGACCACGCGACGACGACATATTGGCGAGAAAATCATTTAGTTAGAAATAACTTAGTTGAACAGAATTAGATTAGCATCTAGAATATACAGTAGACCCCCGATTTTCCGCACCCCCCGTTCTTCCGCCAACCCCGCTTACCGCCACGAAATTCCTCAGTCCCGATTTCCTCCTTACTTATTCTTGTCATTATCCGCCACAACCCGCCCCCACCATGAATTTCTCGCGAACAAAGCGTATTAATTGCACGTTTTATTACCCCGTCGTCTGCCGCCAAACATTCGCTCGCCGAACACGGTGTCCGGTGGAGGACGGAAAACCGATTCCCGACGACGACATTGACATGCCGAGCCACCACCATTACCGACCACTGCTGAAGTTCGCCAGACTCTCGATGTATTTACTGGGTATTTTGACAGCCTACAGGATATACCGGACGCAGCAATCGCTCGCGGCAATGAAGCCGGTAGGCGACATATTCAAAACGAGGTCGCAGAAGAAAGTGAAACAAACTTTGTGTACGTTTTTGTCCATAAAGACAAAATTAACTGCTTTCTCTGCTTAAGTGATTTATTATTTCTATTGATGAATATAAAAAATAAATGCAGTTGTACTGTACAAATATTCATATCAACACATCAACTATTGATTTGACATTTATCGCTGGCAATATCTCTATGGCGGCCATATTGGAAACGCCGATCTCCCGCCACTCGCTTACCGCCATGAATATGATCAGTCACAAACATGGCGGGAGAACGGGGGTCTACTGTAGCTGTTCTCAGCATTTTGCCATCAGTAGCACAAATTTGCGCTAACATAAAATGGTCGATATGGTATTTAAAAGGTTAAGTCGGAACTTGCTTTTAGTGGGTTTAGTAAGCTTTTGCGATAATACTACAGTGTACAGAACTATTTTTAGTGCTAGAATGTTCGATTCCAACACTTCTCGTTGCAGCACTGTTATCCACCGTCGCAAGGTATCGCCACTATCGCTACTGGGCCCAGCAGAATTGTATGCATAACAGCTCCATTGCTCCATTGCTACTAAGAAACGATGCGATGTCTGATTTCTATTTCGCCACTCGACCTTTAATCACGAAATGAAGCTACGTAAGGTAAATAAGTAGCTAAACGTAAAAGGCCCACAATTTTCAAGAGAGTATTAATGCTCCTTGTAGTAGAGGCCAAATTCTACAATATTTCTGAGTCCAGGTACGATGAGCTCATCCCATATTCAGCATGCGGATGTTCATTTGCAGGACGAAGAGTGTTGTGATAAATAAACTGTCCAATAAACTATATAAGCCCATGTGCCATATAATGGTTTTGTGATTTACGGGAAGCTTGCATTAGACAGAATAGAATTAAATGCTACTAATCAAACGTAATTGCTAGGCTGCAGAGGTCTGATTATGGTTTTTGTCGAAGGACAGCATTTAACGCCGTAAAAGCCGATGCGTTTTACCCTTATTATCAGAGACATCCCAAAAGATACGCCGCGTTTACAGACGCCACCAATAAGGTCATTTGATGGCCGTAAGACGCGATTCACAATTGTTAGGCGTATATCGTTCTACAATAGTGGATCTTTTGACAACGTAGTAGAATTTCTATCTCCATAAAAGACTATGAGGCTACAATAATGTATTAGTAATAGTATCGGTGCAGTACGGAGGGTTTGGTATTTGGCATTGTGTTAGCGTCATATAGGAAAGGCCTTCATCGCCTTTAGTGATGTCGATTAATGACTTTCGATTGTTGATTTAAAACTTTACTGTGTCGGTTAATGAAAAAATTCACCTAGTAAATCACCGCGGTGAAGAATTCGGTGAGTAAATGACCCCACTTTGCAAGTAAGTAAGGAATTGTGACCGAATGATCCTACTTTGCCAGGTGAAACGTTAGCCGAGTGAACTCCCCCGGGAATCCGATTCTATCGTTGAGGTTGTTGCCTCTATTAAACGCTTATAATACATCGACACTGGTAGATTGTTTAAAGAAATAGTTTGACAACTTTTTGAAGCGGACATTGGAGTTCCCTTACATTATTTACATTGTCCAACGAGTTCGTCGAAATTTCGCAGTAACATGGCACCTGTCAGATTACCTATAGCGAGCGAGCGGCGGAGACCTCCAAAATCGCTTGCATTTCAGTGTGAGTTTCAGCCAATCAAAGGCTAGTGAGGATATCCTGACCTTTTCACAAGCTAAAGCCTTCAAGAATCTTCGTAAATATTGCGAGTTTCGAACATTCTCGATCTTTCCACTCGTAATTTTGCTTGTAATGTCGACCCGAGTCCGACTGTCGACAATACCAGTTGTTCAATGAATCGCATCGTGTGAAGGCGCTAAAATTAAAATCTTATCACTAGAAGCCACTAAAGCCAGGTGAAAGCGCGCCCTGACACCTTTATATTCTTCCTCATACGGAACGCAGGCACGCATGACCTAAATATTTATATGGATTACTTATATAATAATAATATATAATTATGTGTCAGGTGTGATTATATTATAGTCCTTTCGTGCATTTCAGATGGATGATACGCCATCAACAATACGTATTAGAGTGATTCCGTATTTATTATTATAGTAACAGTAATATAATTTCCCATAACAGACGCAGTTATGCATTCCATCGTTGTACAGATGTCGCGCGCGCACACAAACGCACACACACACACTGATCCTTATAGGTGTATTTCCTTCTTTTTCTACCCACTTCTGTACCCTTATAGCTCATTGAGGTTAAAAGCTAAAAATGAAATACAACATTTATAATGAAAGCTGGCGGGTTTCGATAACTAGTTTAGCGTTGATGCCACTCAACCATCTCCTTCAACACACAATGCCTCGATCCAACACTCGATACGATTGTCTGATTCAGCATTTTTCATGCGACGAAGCGGGTAGAAGTCAACAAAACCATCAAATTGCGCATGTCCTACACATCGTCATCGTATCACGGATGTTACGACCAATGAAACACGCTCTGCGAGTTGACGTCAATTTTACTTTATCGAGGTGGATTCCGCCAAGCCAGATGTGAACCAAACGACCACGAGATCAATCTGTTTATCCGACTACTTCACGACAATACATTGTAATGGAATAATAGATACCGGGATCATAGGGGTACGAAAATGAAAGTAGTTAAGTGACAAATGACGGCTGCCATGTCAATAAATGAGACAGGGTGAGACGGGTACTTATAGGGAATGACAGAGGCAAATAGATGTCGTTAAGTGTGGCGGCAGGCAATCGCTTAATCTGAAAAGACTGTACGATTGTCTTCATGATGTTTCATCCAATATTGGATAGCAAATCGTTTTACGAGGGTGCATTCTCAGTTACGCGGTGTTAACGTTAATATTTTATAATAAGACCCACAGAGCAGTTCACGGCGCTATATCGAATCACGATTGTCATGTAGGTGTATCGAGTGCGTCGCGGAAGGATCTCCATCAACATCATTCTGTCGACGAAATTATACGCATTAGGAGGTTAATTCTATCTCAATTAGACCTACTTACGCCAGCGTGGCAGCTTGTGTTGCCGTCTTACCAAGAGACGAACGTGGATTTAATGTAAATTTACCGCGTTGGACATACAGTGTGGTCATCGAGTATAGACCAACTGGTCCCTGGGGCATGGGCGGCGATTTTATGGAGCCGTGCGACGTGTTGGAATAACGACAATTTCTTGCAAATGATTTCGACACGAGGGACAACCGGATGGATACCTCGATGTGGTGCGAAATGATTAATAAATCCGACAGGGTCTAGCCAAAAAAAACGATATATTAAAGTTTGTCATTAACATGGCAATGTCTGCATTTTACCACTTTCTAGCGAAATTTTGAGATGTTGATTTCTCATCAACAAAGCAAACATCCCATGAGCCCTTTTCATCAAAGTGCGAACAACGGTTGTGTGTTGTTGAAAAAATCGGAACATCTTATGAGTCTTTTTATCGGAGTCCGGCAAAAAGGGATGTGGGTTATTAAAAAAAATCGCAGGTTAATTTAAACAGAAAATTGCTATAGAAACCTTTTTTATCTACCGTTCCCGCTTTGTCTACGAAACTTCTAATAAATGCATTATTGATGTATAGAAATAGATAATTTTTGAGCTATCCATACCTTATGTTAAAGATAGCTTATATCAATGCAACCATTCTCAAGATATGCCCTTATTAGAAAAAGTGTACATAATGTAGAGGGTAGATAGTATTATAGCCTTTCCCATTATAGCCTCTCCTGCTAAAATCACAAATTTATTCCCGTTATAGTCTCTGGGTTTTGGAGCTGCTAAAAACAAACCTAACCTAACCCTAATCCTAATTGTCTTTGTTTTATTTCATGTTGTGTTAGTATGTGAGCTTTATTAATGCGTTGATGTAGCATGTTGTGAAAGTCAACCTTTTGATAACCTTGAGAGAGTATAACGGGAAAGAATAACGGAGGTTATAATGGGTATAAATCAGAGAGGCTATAGTGGGAATCGCCTAATTAGTATAACAATAGGGGCTATAACGGCAAAGGCTATATAATGGGAAGTTCCCAATGTAGAGATGGGTTAGGGATAGGAATTCAACAAAATTACCACAGAGTCGTTTTATGATAATTGTTTGTCTTTTCATTGTGTATTCAGTAGATTACGGCTTCTTCCGATATCTTGCGATGTATTTAAGTAAGAATCTAGGTAGACCGTAATATCTTGACGCAGTAAAACTCTCCACGTCGTCGGGCGAGCAATTCTCTAGGCCGTGATCAAGTCGATTCCGCGCAGATACAAAAGCACACAAAGAAAACGCCGCGAATCAATTTCGTCTCGCTCGAAAAGCGAACGGCGACAGGCAGCAAATTGGCGTGTTTACCGGCCATACTTCATCCGGCTACTCAGCTGCAAAGACCCGGATGAATGTATAATTTAAACAAGAATCCGAACCAGGATTCTACCGATGACTTGTGAACACAGTATTATTGTGTGGGCCGTATTGTCATTACGTCTTCCAGTCATCTCTTTCCCCGAGAACACCTTCATCAATAGCGTGGGCTGTATCCGTGCGGTTTTTGTAACTTGCGATATCGGTATCTATTGAATGATATGAGCCTTAGTGAGTGTCTTCATTCAAAACAGATTTTGCAACTAATTATTCAATACAGAGTTGTTTTACTGCCAAATATTAGTCCACGTTTCATCGTGAAAAATTCTTACGGTAGAAGATCCCACAAACCTAAATACACCTGATTCCACTAAACTCTGATATCCAGACGTTGATGTTAACATTTTTTCTTTCGATTCAAGCCCGCATTACTAGTTTACGTTTGAGTATACCATATAAAAAATGAAAAAATCATCTTTATATTTTAAAGTATTTATTCTTCCTCAAAAGTAAGTGAAAACATTGAGTTGTATCTGAAAACACATTTGACAAGTAAAAATTCAATGTCAACAACAGATTCCTGTCAGTGAACAAATTTCACACATAGGCTGATAACAATTTCTGCAATTACCTTAAAAAGATCCAATTAGAAACCTTTAAAAGGGCTGATAAGTATTTGAAATATTTAGACGTATTCATATTTTTTACAGAAATAGGTCAGGTTTCCTAGGGTGTATAAATCATGTTGAAAGTGCGATAAACTTCTAATATATTCTAAAATTTCTCGAGACAAGGGGGACATCAACGCTAGGCCTATAAGATATTAAATAGTTCAATCATGGTGCAGTAGAACCGGACAATCGGACAAGAAATGAAAACGGTTATACAGAACAACCCATGCTGCACGTTTAAGTCTGACAGTCACAAATCTCCTCTGTATTGTATTTGCCGAGTATTTACGATATATAAATTATTAAAAATGACAGAATAATCGGTATTTAGCGAGAATTAATTAGATTATCTGGGTTTTAGTCTAGTCTGTATTTTACCGATACGCCAGGGTGCGGGCGGGCGGGAATTCAGCGACATCCCGAGTTTAGTGATCGATTCCCGAAGACAATCGTCGAAGATGCAAGCGCACCGTTACGGACAGTCAGCTCAAAGGCAAGCTCAGCGCAACGTCGCATTCCTGCCATCCACTGGAAGTTGTTTCACGAACGTCGCGTCGGATAAACCGAATTATAGCATCCACACTACGTCGACCACGGCGGCTAAAACCTTTGGTTGTTCCACAACAAACGCAATGTTTCAGCAACTGTTCGCGTCGCGGTTGATGAAAAGTGAATCACTGAAATGCAAAGGCACGTCGACGACTTCAGAACCGGATTGGTCCAGTCTGGAAGGATGCTTCGTTAAAGGTCAGCAATACTTCGATTTGTACTTCACTGCTCTTTACATGTTAACAGTCATGGGAATAATTGGTGAGCATGGACAAACGAAAAAGGGTTTACCACCAATTGTCGCTTGAGTCTGCAGGTCTCCGCACTATGTTAATCTTCAAATAAGAATGATAGAGGAACGAAAATGAAAAATTTTAATGTACGGCGTTACTTTTACATTATCGATGCATCATATATAAGTGCTTTTAAGACTAATGTTTTTGGTTAGTTTATACCCCTCTATCATGGCGGAGTCGTGTTCCGGAACCGGAAATATTCCATCTGGCGATAACCGGGCGTGTTTTCGGCAATAAAGATATGACAATATAAGCTTATATAAAATATTTGCCGTGACCGGGATTCGAAGTTGAGTAGTCAAGGGCACAACGAGAAGTCTTAACCACTAAACTATCACGGCGCGGAAAGACTTCTTTAATCGTCGATTTGAGACCGCATCCTATTTGCGCTTGTGACCAATGGAAAATGACTATCAAAAGTAATATAAAAAGTTTGCCATGACCAGGATTCGAACCTTGGTTTTTTCGGCCACGACGAGAAGACCTGACCACTAGACTATCACGGCGCGACAAGTGGTTTTTATCCTTCTATTTGAGGCCGCACCTAATTTACGGTTGTGAGAAATTGAAAATGACTATGAAAGGTAATATAAAATGTTTGCCGTGACCAGGATTCGAACCTGGGTTGTCTCGGCCACAACGAGAAGTCCTAACCACTAGACTATCACGGCGCGGCAAGCGTATTTCAACATTCTATTTGAGGCCGCACCTAATTTACGGTTGTGAGTAATGGAATATGACTATGAAGGGTAATATAAAATGCTTGCCGTGACCAGGATTCGACCCTGGGTAGTGGCGGCCACAACGAGAAGTCCTAACCACTAGACTATCACGGCACTAGAATAACATGTTCTCATAATATTCTACTTAAGACCGTTGCCTATTTTCGTCTCTCACAAATCCAAAATGATCATTTAAAAGCTTCTTAAAGACTCAACGTTAGCCGGCTTCCAACCGCGGCTGTTTTGGCTACATCGCGATTTCCTGAGCATTATACTATCACGACGCCGTCGTTTTATCAGGATATTCTATTTAAGGCCGTTGCCCGCTCTCTTGTTTGAATTTAAAGGAGCCTATTGAAGTAGAATATTAATGCTGTCTAATTTGTTTGTTGTTTTGTTTGTTACAACACTCCTCCAATGGTTTTGAAAGTAGACCCGATCACCCGATATATTATGAAAATATATTATGGTAAGTATTAGACAAATGACGGAAGTTCTCTATTATATCAAATTGCAAACTTTGAAATCATTTTAATTATATAGTGTTATCTCCCTCTACCTACCATACACATAAAATATAATAAATTACCTTCACTTATTATCAACTCACCGTTCCTGGCCATCAAAAAACGAAAACGAAACGAAAGTAGAGTTAAAACGAAAATCACTGACGTATTTTGTGTACGCACTTTTTACTCTTTTCATCAGAAAATGACGATAAAATGGGGTATTTATGAGTAGATTATACGTTTAAATATTGTTTTAAGATTAAATACCGTAATTTTGAAATGTATCATATAAAAATATGGTTTCGTTGATTTCTTTTTCCATTGAGTTATATAAAAATGCATAATTTCTCCTCCTCAAATCAATTCATGAAATCTCTTGCAAAAATGCACCTTTGTCGTGTGATAATGAATTTGTACGCTTCTAGTACGATGTGACAGTTACGAAATTATGCGATGGTAATTAGGGTAGCCAATGTGGTTCTATAAATAGCTGGAGAGAAATGCACAGGAAAAAAACCCTATACACTTGATAGGTATAGAAATACGAAATTATGTAATAATGACATAATTGTTGGTCATTGGCTGCTTATGAAAATAAATATTCATAGAAATCTGTGCTTTTGTGGGATCGCCTGACCTCCAATATGCAGTTTTAGATCGCCTGAGTCTTGGCGAATCTTGAATCTAATTTATTGGTACTACAACTGTATAAATTTCATTTTCATCTAGACTTACTAGTCACATATGGATATTGTTTACTTTTAAACTCAAAACTTGGCCAGTGAATCTATTCGCCAGTTCAGCAGTATGTGATCCAATATCTCATTCGTTTTGACGTTGATCCCGTTATCACTGAACGTCCACCAGGGCCATCTTGTCCGCATCGATAGCGTTTGTGAGTTGCGTCACTTTCTGTCCCTGTTGCAATACCAGCTTAATGACATGTATCAGCCGCAGCCTTAGGCTCTACGGCCTCTGCGTAACCCCATACTGTTAGACGTTCCTCGGACAAGTGTGGGAATACGCTTCATCAACGTCGTTGGTACAGTGGTTAGAAGCGCAACCTTTCACGTGAGCGGCTGTGCGGTTGTTTCTTCGAATCCGTATAAACATATTTTAACAAAGAAAAAAGATTTTTTTACACCGAATATCACAATAAGTAGGATTTTATATTAAACGGTGTCACATTTATGTGCTCTCATGTATTAAACACTCCATTTTTGCAATTAAACTATGAATTTTCTGCGGGAAATCTTAATCCATTGGTTATAATCGATATATCAATTTAATTCGCGATCTAATTATATCGACTAAAGTCGTGATCTAATTATATCGACTAAAGTCGTTATCCAATTATATCGACTAGAGCCGTGATGTAATTGTATTGACTAAAGTAGTGATCTAATTATATCGACTAAAGCCGTGATGTAATTGTATCGACTAAAGTCGTGATCTCATTATATCGCATAAGGTCATGATCTAATTATGTCGACTAAGGTCGTGATCTAATTATATCGAATAAGGTCGTCATCTAATTATATCGAATAAGGTTGTAATCTAATAATATCGACTAAAGTCGTGATCTAATTATATCGAATAAGGTCGTAATCTAATTATATCGACTAAAGTCGTGATCTAATTATATCGACAATAGTTGTGATCTGATTATATCTACTAACCGCGGCTTCATAAGATTCTACCTCCATAAACGATGAACTTATCAACGATTCAGTAAATAGTACTCGTCACGTTCTAACTCAAATTTGCAGGAACATGGTAGGTCGCATGATTAAAAAAAACGAATGACGAGAGCGTTTTGGGGGTGCATAGAAGTCATTTATTGGCGCTGTTGGTGCAAGGGTTGGAAGCGCAGCTCTTTATGCCAGAAGTTGTCATATAAGACGTCATATTTGATTCTTCCAGCGTTCCCCACTGCAAAAATGAAAGACACGATCATGCTCCAATATTGAGAACTATAAGTATTGAAGTGGACTGTTGATAAATTTCTTATGCGTATAAGTCAATATCATGTACGCGAGTGACCTTTACTACTATGAATAAGGTAGCACTTTTTCTTTTTGTCCTAGGTATAATGAAATCTAGCCCCTCTTATCGTTGCATATTTTCGTTATTTCTGCCTTTTGAATGCCTTTATCAGCGGAAATTACACGTTTAGTGTCGCTTCCTGGAACCAGAGGTCGCGACAATAACTACGGTTTCATCCAATTACCGAAGATGACGACAAAAATTTTCTATGTTATAATTAATTTCAACGTAACAGACTTGATCAACTGGTCCTCGATAGTCCTAGAAGTCAAATCTTTTCTCCTTATCTAATTGATTTCTAAAATCGCGACCGCGCCTTGGCTGCTGAGTGTTAATGATTTTTAAATTAGGCTAACTAAAAAATTGAGCTCGAATAAAAGCACATTCCGTCTTCGTTTGCTAGGTCGAGTATTCGATGCGAGACAGGATTCTGGCCGAAATAGAATTTCAAAGCTAACTCAAGCTACTGTGTTCGGTTTCTAAGCAATCACTACTCAGTGAGATATGCCGAATCAGTTCGGGTGACGTATAATGGACAATATTTAATGATATACTTGCAATGACTCGACGTCAACCGGTGAAAACATAAAGATATCATTTGGAAGGATAAGGTTAAGTGCAAAATTTATTGGCAGCAAGGATCAGCCATTAAAGGCTATCAGATGCGTTTTACACGGATGTTTATGGCAGATCTTAAGCGCAAATACTATATCAATAATAACTAAAATGAAATATTCTCGGTTTAGTAAGTGTCGAGTGCTCCAAGCGAGCAGACACGAGTTGTGTATTTTTGGCGAGAAATTACTAACAGGGAAGGTAGAATAAAATAATTTTGCGAGAGCCTACAGTTAAAATATTGCGGAAGAAGAATATCTCACAGAGCCTATGGCTAAAGATCTGCCACCTTGCCGTTACGTAAAACAGTCACTTGTAGCCTCCACTAAAATCCATAAATCACCCAACCTTATTGTACGGTAAATCAAATACGCGTTGGGTTTGAATCAAAACAACCCTACCGTCGTTTTGTTAGACGTAAATAGTCTAAAGACCGGCCTCGTCCTAATCCTTTCCTCGTACTTCCTCCTAAAAGTCCTACTTAGACGGCTGACAACGCGGACAATTTAGCTTAAAACCCACTTTCCGGAATTCGTGTTGACGGCGTGTCTATCCCTGGAGAAGAATATTAAGAACGTTTTCTCGAGCTTTTTCGATAATCCATTAAGTGCTCCCTATGCCGTTATACACACGGGATCAATGGGGTAGGGATTAGGGCGTGATCGATGACATGGCCGACCCCGGGTCCACTAACCCGTGTAATTAAGCGGCCGTCACCGTATGTTTCGTGCGGTAATCGCGGGGCCAATTAGCCGCGAGTAGGCGCCGGTCTGTCACCGTAGAATGTCGTACATCGCTAGATATGCCCGGTCAAGTGTCGGACTCGACACAGTGCGTGTTGACGTGGGCGTGTTGACAGGGCTTTACGTTCTAACCGCATGATTCTTTAATAATTTATATTTTTATAGCAAATACGAACTTATCGTGAGTTCAACACATTTTGGGCGAAGCGAGATCAGTCACGCCGTAAAACATTGGCAGACTGATTAAACTGCTAATATTCTGGAAGTCCGCCCATCGAGTGGATAAGCGGGCCCCGATTCGATTTTCAACCGCGACCAGTATTAAAAAGCGAACGCTTTTGGCGGTTCACTGGTGTTTTTTAAAGACACCCGATCCAGAAAAAGCATCTCGTTTTTTAACACGCCAGTCTAACTATAAAAATTGCACATATACATTGGAATTAACAAGCGAACGTAGATTTTATAACGGCAGTTCAAGCTCATTTTAGCGATCAAATTCCGTGCAGCATGCTTTGGTCACTCGACTCCAATAATCATCCGGGAAAGTTCGGTAGTCCCTTAACCGTTGTGATCATCAAAGGAGACCTTTTGTAGTCGGTGGAGGTATCAATGTATGCTGGACAAGAAATTGCAGGGATCGAGTCGATAAATCATGTATTATAATGTTTTTATTGCTATACATTGCTTATCATAAGATAGCTTTAAAAATAGTGTTGCTGGCCGCACATTACTGTGAAATAAGACATATATATTGGAGATCCCAGCGTTATAATGATCAATTAATAAAAAACTCCCGTAGCACCACTAGAATCAAGTCCGAAATCACTGTACAATGGGACGTTTAGAATGGCGATCCGAGTGTTATAACGATCAATTAATAACTGTTGTGACACCACTAGAATCGAATCCAACCTCGCCTAAACTTGGCTATAAAATTTCATGATGTTTCACCGACAAAATTGAACAAAAAAATAAAATTAAATGAGAAAATCACAATGAAAACATTGAAGCATGTAAATTAGTACACTAAGTTCAGTTTTACCCAAATCCTCCTAACCCAATGATGTGTCATTCTTGTCCCGTCCAATTACAGACCTCACCCCTACAAACGATGACCCACAGAAGACGATGCAGTTTCTGGCGGAGGTCGCGTTTATACTCGTAGAATACGTTCGCAAACAGAACGACCGCAAGAATAAAGTCTTGGACTTTCACCATCCTCATCAGCTGCGCGAAATACTCGACCACTGCCTCGGAGTCGATGACAAACCACGTGACCTTGAGCAGATTCTGAGCGACTGTAAGGAGACGCTCAAATACTGCGTGAGAACAGGTCTGACGATAGTTTGAAGATTTATTCATATGGCTATACAATTGGGAGGGGCATGGTGACATTATTGTTTTGTCTTGCAGGCTGCAGGTGTTGAGATTCTGTACCGTAATTTTATTGACTTGACGCGTTTGTCTAGAACTGATACATAAAAAACTATATTTGCACTCTCTGAATCGCAGGTCATCCGCGCTTCTTCAACCAGTTGTCAAGTGGTCAAGACGTGGTAGGCTTAGCCGGCGAATGGCTTGTGGCGACAGCTAACACTAACATGTTAGTCGACGTGTAATGAGAGATTCTTCTCCACATTAAGACACATAATACACAACTAACATGTTAGTCGACGTGTAAGGAGAGATTCTTCTCCACATTAAGACACATAATACACAACTAACATGTTAGTCGACGAATAAGGACGCTTCTACATACTACAACACATGTAATACATAACTAACAACTCAACGTGAAGCCAAGAGGTGCTTCATATTATTTTTTCATCAGAAGAAATTGACATATTTCGTCACGGTAGATTTCATGAATTTCAGGACCGCATCCGCGTGTCCAATGTCGCAAATATATTTCGTCTTATGACGCTATTTACGTAATTAACTCCCTTTATACACGTGGCGGCGCTGAAACACTTCATTTGTGTATGTGGCTGTGTTTATTTAACGTCAACCGTCGACTGTATGGCCGTGTCCAGACACCCCCGATGATATGTGACTATGTTTACCCCCCCCCTCTTGATGAGTATGACTGTGTTTAAACCCTCCTGTTGATAAGTAAGGCTGTCTGAACCCTCCCGTGGATGAGTGTGGCTGTTTTTAAACACTCCTGTTGATGGATACGGCTGTGTTTAAACACTCCCGTTGATGGGTGTGGTTGTTTTTAAACACTCCCGTTGATGGATACGGCTGTGTTTAAACACTCCCGTTGATGGGTGTGGTTGTTTTTAAACACTCCCGTTGATGGATACGGCTGTGTTTAAACACTCCCGTTGATGGGTGTGGTTGTTTTTAAACACTCCCGTTGATGGATACG
>WURV02031459.1:0-22749 GCA_011762755.2 Epimenia babai
ATGTACATGATTGTAAAGAATAGACCACTAAAGTAGATTAACGGTTAAACTCCAGCTTTCATAGAGCATTAAAGTTTCATTGATAAAAAGACTGCAAGCTATTGCTGCAAATGAGCGGGTCCTCAGAACTACAATTGAATGGTGTAGCTGCAAAAACAGGATATATCCATATTTTTCAAATGGAGATAATTAGGATTTTGCTACTGTGACCCTGTAGCAGGCGTCATGTGGTGCCTTCGTTGTTCTTTTGTTATTTTAATCAGTAAAGTAGGTGATATAAAGGATTGCGTGCAATTTTATGGTATTATTCACTTATTGTGAATACCTGACTATAGTGTTTGTTGTTTTCGAAATACTTTGATATTGATAAAAATGGATGCCATAGCTTGGCACGTTTTGCAAAAGACGGTAGTTTTATAGACCGGCATACTATCAGTATATACCGCTATATGTGCCAGAAATAATAGGCTAAAACATGCATTATATCATATAGAAAACAACTACCATAATGACACAATATCGTAAAAGGACTATATCGCGTTTTTGCGCGCACCCCCTTCAATTGTTGCCTAAGCAAATGAAAAGCCCATTTTGTATGATAGGTGGTCAGAGAAATTTGCATTGGACGAGCATTGCTCTCTGAATTTCGTGTATATTGTTTGTGTTACTTTATCGGCGTTGATTTGTCACGGTGTAATCCTCGGGACGGTGAAATTATGGGCCACAGGCGCGGTTATGCCGATGGCGAGATCGAGGCGATGTTTGCCAAGTACGATGAGGACGGTGATCGTGTCTTGAGCGAGAAAGAGCAGACTCGCATGCAGGATGACCTCGAGCAGAGAAAGGTGAGCTGTACGCCCAGTTGCGACATGCGGCCGTGTATCACACTTGTTATACAGTCTACACATGAATGCTGTATAAGTAAAACGAATAACATCGAATAAGTTGGCTGAGTACTTAACTATACCCGCCACTATAACTGAAAAAAAAAACAATTTTTTCTTTCACTTTTTTGATAACAGACAGTTGTTAGTGCGATCGCCAAAATTCATAGCTGTTATTTCGACATCCCAACGTGTCCCAACTATAGATGCTTGTTTAGTGATGTGAATGGATTCGGAAACTAGCCTCTCTTTTATACGAAGTAGATTTGCAAATTGAATACAACAGCTGGCTTCAATGATGTGATCCTTTATATTGGTGTGTTCCATTGGCCTCAAAGACGTAATGCTTTATATTGGTGTGTTCCATTGGCATCAACTGTGGAATGCTTTATATTGGTGTGTTCCATTGTTCTCAAAGATGTAATGCTTTATATTGGTGTGTTCCATTGGCATCAAGGGTGGAATGCTTTATATTGCTGTGTTCCATTGGCATCAAGGGTGGAATGCTTTAAATTGGTGTGTTCCATTGTTCTCAAAGATGTAATGCTTTATATTGGTGTGTTCCATTGGCATCAAGGGTGGAATGCCTTATATTGCTGTGTTCCATTGGCATCAAGGGTGGAATGCTTTAAATTGGTGTGTTCCATTGTCCTCAAAGATGTAATGTCGGATGCGTTATGTTGTATCTTTTTGGCTCCGAGTACACGATCTCTTGACATCGGTCTACAGCAAGCCCTGAGTAAGGAATTCACCCAGCTCGAGGAGAAGTCATCGCGCCCAACCGGCGGCGGGGCGTACGACAGCGACACGGACGACGACGAGAGCCAAGGCGTGAAGATGCGTGGCGGGAGCGGCGTGTCGTACGAGGAGTTCACCGTCTTGTCTCGCCGGGTGGACCGCATGGAGCACTCGATCGGCAGCATCGTGTCAAAGATCGACGCCGTCCTCGTGAAGCTCGAAGCGATGGAGAAGGCGAAGATGAAGCGACGAGAGACTATGGGCAAGATTCTCGACAGCATCACCGAGGTCTGTGTTGGTCATCGCTCTATAGATCGTACTATAGTCCAGTTTTTATTTCCAATCCATATCTGTTCATCACCTCACCCCCTCCCTCATGTGTTATTCTGGAAATCATGGGCTAGTGACCCACCTAGTGAAAAGATTTTTTGGTGTATTCTTCTTGGAAATAGGAACTACAAGTGAAATATTCGTACTATTATCATTTTTCTTGTAGCAGAATGAAAAATAGAGTTAGTTTCATTGTTGTCAAGTGTCAAATATTCACGAAAAGTATATCTCTCATAATGATGAGAGCACTTACAGTTATTTGTTACAGATGATGATGCTAATGAAATAATTCAAATACATCATGTAAAAGCCTGTGAAAAAAGATATGTTGTTCCGCTCGTGTTTCACAGGTTGCACCAGCTTAGCCATACTACCAGACTTTCTACCAGCCAAATTAACCTTTATAATACTTCTAACGTTTTCGATGGGTTCAGATTGGGTGATTGGCCAGGTTACGATTGCCCAATCATAACTAAAAGTCTCTGCTGCTCAAACCATGACTTTATGGATCTCGCTGTATGCGCAGGCGCATTATCAATCGCAGAAGTAGTCTCTTGCGCAAGACATTCTGCTATTCCATCGCGTTAATGGATTTATCACATCGGATTAACTCACCAAAACCTGCTGCTGAGAAACCACCCCAGACCATGATTCCTCCTCCACCATGCTTGTGGAATGACACTCCGGGTTCAATCTTTCGTTGGGCCTACGAAGACCCCTTTTTGGGGCATCAGTACAAAATTCAAAACATGACTCATCACTCCGCTCTTTGGACAACAATGTTTTTTTCACCCACTTCTTAGATATACTAAATTTACTTCTATAAACCTTCTTGAAACTGTCCTCGAAATACTTTTACCTTTAGAATTTCTAAACTCTTGAGACAGTCCTGATAAAGTAGTTTTATGGTGCTTGAAACTGCTCAATTTAAATCTCCTGTCATCACGATCACAGGTAAACTTAGGCCTTCCCGAGCCACTTTTTCGATCCTGAAACTTGGAATATATGACCGATTCTCTAAATTGTCGATGCTTGAACGTTGATATTCTCAGACTTGAGAAACTTCTGAATAGAAGGATAAGACTTTCCTGCCTGATGAAGACCAGACAATGCAGCTCTTTACTTCAACAGAAACATGAATTTTGGCACTCTTAGAAGACATACTGACATATAGTAGCAATACAATTCTTCAAAGTGAATAGCAGTGTGAAATGGCATGCCATGTGCTGAATTTCAAACACGCACCTGTATCCCTTGTATTTCTAGTTAATCATAGTAACTGTTAATTTGTGTCTGTGATAGCCACATGTTATAAGGGCACTATAAATCAATAAAATTTCCTTTTTCTTTCCATTTGTGGTGGCCAGTCTGATGCCACGAGCGACGAGATGAAGCGGGAACAGATGGAACGCTTGGTGCGGGAAGAACTCGAGCGATGGGACTCCGAGACATCCATCAACCCGTCAGCCAGTGCCCGTGGTCAGTCACCGGCCAGTAGTGGTGGCCGCAGTGGACGCAAGACTGGCTCGCACCAGAGCTCTGGCAGGAATGTAAGTAGCCACCCACCAC
Source organism: Epimenia babai (assembly GCA_011762755.2). NCBI lineage: Eukaryota > Metazoa > Mollusca > Solenogastres > Cavibelonia > Epimeniidae > Epimenia > Epimenia babai. The sequence goes on from WURV02031459.1 coordinate 3,522, forward strand.
TGTGCCTGGTGTTTCTGTATTTACATAGACTATATACTATATACGACAAGTATATTCCTATAGGCATCTTTACAAGATTAAGGTGTCGTATCGTATCAACTCATCTTAACAGGGGCAGATTTGCGTTTATTGTCATTCACACCCAAATCTTCACGAGGGAAGTTATACATTTATCATCATTCAAACTTGTATTCACAGCAATACATCTATGTTTGTTATAGTTTACGTTCGTCTTTTCAAAAGTAGATATGTTCTTAAAAACTTGATATAAATCATTTAAAAATTATTAAAACTTTTTTAAAAATCTTAAAAAGGTTGTATAAATCATGGTTAATGCTCATTTTGTCAGTATACGTGTATTCATTTTGTGTGAGCATATATGTGTCGATTATAAGTTTACATTAACCCTTACCGCACTGACATCTGTACATTGCATTGCATTAGAAATACAATTCTGTGACAACAGAGCGTTAAGGGTTAATATGTCCATAGATTTGTGTATATTATAGTTTACGCACATTTTGTTAGTATAAGTTTACTCATTTTGTGTGAGTATTTTGTGTTTATTATAGTTTACATTAATATGTCCATAGATTTGTGCATATGATATTTGATGGTTTTTGACAGAAGTACACAAATATACTGTTATATAGTACTGGAAAGCAGCAAGTAGTACAATCAATTGTTTATTACACTGTTTACTGTACAATTTCCAATTGTATCTCAATGGTATTTTGAGATTTTTCCCGGGATACAGTACGTTAATGGCGTTTCCTTAAAATATTCACAGGCATCACCAAATTAAGGTAACTTGTGTGTCACCACTAACTACGAATGCTTTCGGTGTCTCTGATTGGTGCATTTTGTTTTGTTTGCAGCCATGATGACTCCACATAGTTAGATTGACAACTCAAACAATTTCACTGGTATTTTCCAGTTTCGATTCATTTCCCTTTTCAATCACCGGTTCATGTTTTTTTTAATTTGACACATTTTTAATTTAAGTTGACCTCTTATTTTGAGTTTATTTTCGTTTCATTTTACCACTTCTGTATTTGTCTCACAAGATCCGTATCAACGGGGTTGTATTGTGGACTTCCTGCGCTCGGTTATTCTGGTTTTCTTTATATATTGACTGACAATTTACCATCACATATCGGAGAGATATTGATGAATAACTTGGATTAGCAGCCATTCAGCAGTTTTTTGTTAAAAATGCTTGCCTCTAGTTACCAGGCAGTTGCCATATTTAAAATATAAATATATTCTTTCTAAGATAAATAAAATAAACTTAACGATACACATTCTTTTGTAATGGGTGTGGCTTGATTAACCCTTGGAAAGGCAACATTTAGGCTAACTTGGCTAATGGCTAAGCCTACGACGAAGATACTAGACAGAACAGGGAGTCTGTGCTAATACTCGAGTGTCACATTTTCACTGTATTTCATTTTTCGGGATCGCATGTTGTAACCGGGACATCAATTAACTTAACCGGTAATTGTGGTAATTGTCTAACACACATAACGATGAAGGCACATAATTAACAATGATTAAACGGACATAATAACAGTCATAACCACGCGTGTCCTCCATTAATTGGTGTGACTAACACGAGTTGTGCTATGCTCAAATATACCGTCATCTCAAATCGTCTTAAATATCATTTAGAAGATAATAAAAGTAACGGTTAATATATTTGCTATTTATTTTGTTTTCAGTTTCCGTTCTCATTTGTAGTTGTATAGTATTCATAGCATAGATATCAGTTATTGCAAAATAAGTCACACAATCTGTATCAAAAGTAATTCTGCTAAATTATAGCTGTTCTATTTTTATGAATCAATTAGGACTTCTTCAAATTTATCAGTATTCACTTATTAAAGAATGATAGAAGTTGCAAGGAAAAAACATGTGCATCACCCCGTTAGCTTTAATTCACGATAATGTTTTACCAGTACACAAGGGCAGATAATCCGGTGGTAATAATTTATATTACGATACTAGTAATTCACGGAATTACCCGGACTGACTATCATGTGCGTGGTTTGTTTTCAGTCACCTCCATACTTCACGCCGTCGTCGTTCTAATGACCTCTGACCCGCCCTGAGTTTACTCATTACAACGTAAACATGCACGTGCAATGTCCGTCGTAGCATATAATCAACATTAGCAGTTTCTGTGATACATATATATACATATATGCCTTGTACTTGTACTGAGTTGTACTTAAAATGTAAATTGTCGGAAAAAAATATCACAAAAATATACAAATATATGTTGTACGGTACTTCAGTACACGACGTAACATAACGAAGTTGTAACACTAGACTATTATTACTTGAGATAATTAAATAAAAATTCCCTTTGATAGTGTAATATTGTTACATTGTTACCATTTTCGTGTATTAAAGTAAATAATCAAAAACTAAACGGGTCCGTCCGATAAAAATTCTATTTTTCACTTTTTAACACAGTGTCAATGAAAAGCAATAAGTATAGAACTTTGTAACCGCATCTACTGCGCAATATGGTTTTATCCGATTTATTTCTTATCAGATTTTTAACATCCATTGTCTATGATGACTATATTCTAATTGATACTTTATATTAAATTAATAGTTAATTAGTACTTAACTTTGCTATTACATATTTACAGTTTCTGGTTACCATTTATTAATTGCATTGCTATTTGACTGATCCTCTGTATGATTATTTTCAAGTGACTTAAAAGTTCCTGCGTTTGAATACTCGTATATATCGTCAATTTACCACTTTGCGTTTGTATAGTTACGTTTCAATTTTTCTAATTCAATCCAAATTTTTTGCATTGCATTTTTTTGGGATACTCACCGAATGTTTAAAGTTTTCGCTTGAGATTTGTTATAACTCTCACTTAATAAAACCTCGGTGTCCAATTTATGCCCGTTTCCTTCCGAATGAGACAGTTGTCTCTTTGTGTAAGAAGTTTCGAGTCTCATTAGCTTACTTACGAGCGCTGGCCAATCTGTGGGTGAGGAACACGCGGGTCAATTCATAAGACATACCGATACAGCACCCGGAATGGGTTCATTATATGGATCCAAAAATGCCTCAATGTAGAGATTTATAACCCCAAACAGCCATTTTATACGATTGACTCGAGTATTTTTATTTACATCATTCATACACCCCTTAGTTAGTGCTACATTGACTAATTTACATTTACAAACTTGCTGAGTTTTTTTTGTCCTGATTTACGGTGCCAATTTCCTTTGGCCGATTTTGTAAATTCAGCGTTACTTGCAGGCTTGCATCAATCCTATATTTTACGTCGCGTCATCTCCATTACATAGAAATCCTGTATTTATTCGTTATCCCACCATCTTTATTTCCTAGTGCTTCTGTCTTATATGAATTGCGTCCTTTATATGATATTTTATTTTCTATCCGCAATAATTCACGTAGATTTTGTAGCTAAGGAGAGCAAAATTGCCCAGTCCAATGATTGTGCCACAAACTAGGAATATAATGACGTAACGGTCATAACCAGTCATCCAAAACATGTTAATAGCGTTGTTTACGATGTCAGCAGGCACTGTAATTGTTTAACGTGAAACTGCAGATGCAAATTACTCAGTCATATCTATTAGATCTTCCCGTTCTACTGAACTACTTTTCTACCAAACTTAGTTGTATCAGTGTTGTAACTTGTACTCGTATATGATGTTTACCTGTTCCAGTTGACTAACGAACCTCAGCATGCGATGGCGACCTTATCTCTTGTTATGCTTCATTGTGCTTGTCCCGTATAGATGATATAACACTACGTATAGATAATGTAGCATTGTGTACAGATAATATGACATTACGTACAGATAATATAACTTTACATACAGATATACATTACATACAGATAATATAACTTTACATATGGATAATATAACATTACATACAGATAATATAACATTACATACAGATAATATAACATTACACACAGATATAACATCACATACAGTTAATATAACATTATGCAAACGGCAAGTTTTTCACTTGGCTTCTCTCTTTCACTGGAATGCTAATGAAACTTTCGTGCGTACCTGTAACCTCAATAACATCTACATTAACGTTTATAATTCCGTCATTTATGTGGGTAAAAAGTATAAATAGTCATGACTAAATAATGTGGTTTTAGCACTTTAATCCACTTTTTAGATTTGTTTATTTAAAATGGACGATTTTTATCACATTTTATAGGTGAAAATTAATAATTAATACGGAATGCACAATATTTAGTACAGTTTATTTTACTGCAGGTCACAATATTTATGACATGTATGACAAGAATTTTTGAATAATATAATTTAATTACCTGGCTGTTGTTATTAATATTTAAACCATTCGATACCTGAAAATGTATTTATTGAATATGGTGTGTAAAGCCTTATGTGACAGATAGGAAGTTAGCATTGTTTCAGTCAAAGTGACTACATGTTGATTTAGTAAAGCTATTCGCTTAAACGTGCCAGTGTGCCGTGTATTATGGATTGGTAGATGTTTAAAAATAGTGTTGAGTTTCTATCACTTTATCGATTGTTATGTCTCCGTGGGGAGTCTTTAAGCATTTAAGTGTAGCCGTTACTCCGCAGTGCACTTTTTCGTGGTATAAAAATCTTGTTTTACACAATATTATGCAGTATTGCATGTATCATTACGGCTTGAAATGAAATGAAATTTTATTGGTTATAGTGCCCTTTTAACACATGGCTATCAAAGACACTTTATAAATTCACAAGGTCTTATCGAACAAAATTAAACTCTGTCTACGGGCACTAACTTTATCCACGGGCAGTAACTCTATCCACGGGCAGTAACTCTATCCACCACCATCAGATAGCAGAAGTGACTGAGACCGTTTAATGTTAAAGAATGGCGCGACTATCAACGTTCATTTATTACGTTACGCCTTGCGGGTATAACACGACTTTATTCATGTTTATTCAGTCTTAGCGTTGGTAGTCATTATTGTTGACACGTGTTACTAATAAAGTCTTATTTCGTCATTGTGTTTTCGCGTTTTGTCAGTTCCGATCTGAACTCATTCGGCTTGAAGGTTGAAGCTCGTGGAGCCGGTTAGTTATCTCCCTTCCCCGCCATCAAGTCAGTTATCTCCCCTAGTTATAGTGCTTACGATTCACTGCCCCGCCAGCGACACGACCTTTATAATGATTGTCCAGTATCTCGCGATGGACTTGCGACCTCGCTACTCTAATATATGGCTACTTATATTTATATATTATATGGCAAAGGGGGTATTTTGGTTAACAAACCCCGGGGCTGTGAAAGCCGAAATTAAAGTATAAGATATTGACTTTATTTCATAGAAATTATTTTAGGTGGCTGACTTTTAGGCAAACCCATCATTTATGCACATGCCTGATAGCCACAAACATATATACAGATACAGTGCTGTATACAATAATACTTATAAGCGGGTAATATAATAATAATAGCAATTTGTAAAGCGCATTAATTGGTGACACCGTCTAGTGACGCTAAACATAAAATCACAATGACAATAACTAGTTGATGGTAAATACAGTACAAAGTACATTGATTAGGAGGGAGTACTACATGATAATTGAAAAAGGTAAATTTTGAGTTTAGACTTAAAATGTTCAAAAATTAGTGCATAGACGGATATCAGTGGGCAGATTATTAAAAAGAGAGTGGGCAGCGAACGAGAAAAATCTGTCGCCGAAATGGGCATGCTTAGTTTTAGGGATAACAAAGTGGTGGATGATGAGTATCGGGTGGGTCTAACAGGTTTGTAAATGGTGATGGCATTCTGCAGGTAAAGCGGGGGATTGGCCATAGATACATTTGTGCGCGAGAAGGAGGATTTTGAACATAATGCGAAACTTTACAGTCGAGGCTGATAAGTATCGGGGAAATGTACTGATGTTAGGACGTATGGGCAATGACTCGGGCTGCTGAATTTTGAAGTTTTTGGAGTCGAGTGATTTCATTGGATGGAAGATTGAAGAGAAGGGAATCACAGTTATCAAGGCGAGAGGTAATAAAGGAGTGGATAAGAGTTTCAGATCACTTGGAGGTGAGATATTTAGAAGCAGACGATATTCCTGACGTAATAGTAATCAGACATTAGAATATGAGAAATTTGACTGGAATGCGAGATCGGAGTCAAAAATCGCAGTGAGATTACTGACAGAGTGAGATGGACAGACAGTGGTACGCATAAAGTTAATTGAGATGTTAGCTACAGACCGATGACGGAATTTAGAAAAAACTATCAGAAGTTCAGTTTTTCAGGATTAATATGAAGTTTATTAGCTGACATCCATGTAGAAATCGCATCTAGGCAGTTTTGAATAGGCAAGATGGAGTTTTGTAGTCCGAAAGCATCATCAAAATTAATTTGTAGCCAGAGTTGGAATAAAAGTAGTAGAAAAGCCCATGCTTGGAGATTAAGTCACCTAGGGGAGTGGTATATGTGGTATACAGGAGAGGACCAAGAACTGAACCTTGCGGAACACTGAAGCGTCTTTGTCTGGAAGTGTGAGAACCCACAGTTACCACAAAGGACCGATTGGACAGGTAAGAATGAATTTAATCAAGGGCAACACCGGTGACACAAAAGTAGGTGGATAGACGATTGAGAAGTATGGAGGTATCAATTGTGTCAAAGGCTGTGCTAGAAGGAGAAGTATGGCACCCTGGCAAGAGTCGAGAGAGGTCAGGATATGCTATTTGAGATAGCGAGCGTAGTTGTTTCTACAGAGTGACATGATCGATAAGCAGACTGGTAGGGAGAGAACAGGGCATTCTAATTGATGTGAGCAGAGAGTTGATAGCAAACAACGCGTTCGAGATCTTTAGATATCTTGCTGAAGTTTGAAACTAGACGAAAGCTTCTGAGGATGGACGTATCAAGGTTATATTTCTTAATAAGAGAAGGAATAGTTGCTGTTTTCATGGACTGGAAAAATTCCAGTGATCATACTAAGATTAATGACATCTACTATTGATGGCAAAATGCCAGGGTATCATCATTTAATAAAATTGAAGAATTTGGAAGGATGTGAAGACAGTTTACACTACCCTAGTCCTGCTTTGTTTAGTTTTCTTTATGTAAACTTGATACTACCTTCATGCATAATGTCGATACTATTTATAAAGATAATGTCAAGTCTACGTTGATTACCACCATGTTAAATTGTTCTTCTGACATTACAGTCTGCTCTCAATGTAAAACAGTTTATCGTATTGTATCATTGTTTTGCAGCATCAGATTACATATTTTTTTGAAGCAGATGTCATTGTCATTTATTAAGCTATCCAACCCAGAACAGCTAGCTAAAAAAGAGAAATGGTCAAGATAGTTAGTGAATAATTGTGTGTAATTTGTCACATTACTTGCTGTGCATCATTTGATTATTGCTGGTTCATTATATTACATAATTATGTATGTGCATTCATGACGCATGTCTGTATGATTGCAATGTCTGCATGAAAGTGCAATAAATTATTCATTATACATGCTCAGTTGTTTCTTGAATTTTTTAAGATTTGGGATGTGAAAAAGCTGTTATAAGTGTATTAAGCTCAAAACAAATAGGGAATTATACCAATGGGTTGACTATTCCAGAAGGACAAAAACATCGTAATCGATATCACGCAATATAAACAGATGTGCAAGACAGCGTTTAACATGCCTGAACAAAGGGAGGTAACCTATTGGCTGGCTTCAATTTTTAATATGCGAGTCATTACGAATGACGGATCTTAGTACTTTACTAATTTTGAGCTAACTCACCGTTGATGAGTGGTTTTCATGGCAGTAAGACTGGACTTGAGTCCTGTATATTCCAATGGGGATCTCGCACGTTGTGGAACAGAGTTTCTGATAGAGTCGGCCATATGTTCGAATCCATAAGTCATCTTTGTTTATCTTCATCTAAGTGTAAAACTATATATCAACGACATGACATTTCCGAGAGTTAAATATAGTAATTCGAGAGGCTAACTGACATTTAACAATACCACCCTACTTCATGACTTGTTGTAAAGCCATGCTTTAAAGTATATGAATGTCACCCTAAAGATTTACTTGGAATTTATCAAATTTACATCATGTAGAAGATAAAAGGGTAGATAATGAGATGACCATGCTATGAGCATTATGTTGAAAAGTGAACACAATTACTTTAAATTTAAATAAACTGTAGGCAACCATGTACAGTCGGCAGCCTGATTTAATAGATGTGTGATAAGTATCAACTAATTGATAATGCCTGTAAAATAGATTGATTTATTTATATTAAGCATGGGTTAGTTTTAACAAGAATCTTTCAGCATCTTTCGCATGCCTCATCACATGACTCATTGAGTGTCATAGAAGGATATGGCACCAGATGAATGGGGGAATGACTGATCATGCTACACCATTTTTATTTTTGGAGATAAAATGCACAGAAAAAAGGTAAAGGTAAAGTACAACATTTATAGACCGCAAGTATCAGCCAACAAAGGCTCTCTGATGCGGTTTACAATGAGCACCTGAGCAGGTATATGGTGGTCGTGGGTTCGAGTCCTATGAGAGGTATAGGTTTTTTCTGTGCATTTCTCTCCAGCTATTTAAAATTGGCTACCCCCTTTAAAATCACATTTTTATTTTGGTATATTAATTTGCAAATTCAATTACATATAGGTACATACTTACAAGTGTCTGTAAAAATCTTTAGCCTTAATGTCAGAAGTAAGTCATTTATTGGGCTAAACATCAATTATCATTAACTAAGTCTTCTCAACAAATTTCAAGCTATCCACTGTACCCAATAAGATATTCTCATTGTTGTAAATGATAATGAAGTCTTCCAAACAATTTATAAATGTGCACACTTTGTTTCTAAAGGCCAAGATATATATATATATACAACAAATCATGACTACTAGAAACATAGCCTTCACTCTCCAGTAATTTACTAGTATTTACACATGTAAATAAATCATCTTGTGATACATTGGTGTATGTCTGGTACCATATACGTACCAAGGTACCACGTGATATTTTAGATTGATGAGTCATGTCTATCTACATCAACAGATACATGTACGTAGATGACTTACGGAGGTCAAGTGTCCAGAGCCGACCGCCTGGTCAATACCGAGCAGAAGCCTTGTGAATGTGATCAGATAATCCTTGACATATGCCTGATACAAGAGAGTGTCTAGCATACTGGCACTGAATACATTGCCAGCGGCGAATGGCATCCCAAACATATACGACAGGGTGGCTTTAGTGTGCTTCTCCCTCTGTTGTTGGGTAATGAGGCAAAACATTATAATATTATAAGGTCAAGTAGAATATGTACAATATGATGGCATTAGTGTGTTCCTCTCACTGTGTTGATGGGTAACAAGAGACCAGACATGAGGATGTTGTAATTTCTACAAGAACATTTACAACGGTGTGGCCTCAGTGTACTGCTATGACCCTGTTGGTAAGAAACATGAGACAAGACATGAGGATGTTGTAATGAAAACAGAAACATGCACGACAGACTGGCTTGAGTGTGCGTTTCCTTTTGTTTTTGGATAACATATCAACACAAGATGTACATGTTACTATTATGCACGTGCTATAATGATAAGAATGTACCTATAATACAGAAAATTTAGTACTTGTGGAAGCTATTTCAATCTATGAGTCATACAAACATGAAGTCAACGAGGCCTTAAAACACTCACCTGGATACGTAAAAAAAATTCAAAACGTTCAATGAATGAACGAGAATAAATAAACTACGAAAGAGTAAACCAGTGTATCAAGAATGTTTACAGAGATTGCTCAGTAGGAAGTCAGTGAGATGGCGAATGAAAGCTCATTATACTTACTGGCCTTACTATCACAGCCAATCTAGTGCAATGGTAGCTTATTTACGGCAATTAAAGACAATGTCAACTATCACTATCCTCAAAATTTGCTCAAGTGAGATACAAATGGGCAGAAATATAGAATAACTAAGATTAACTCGCAGGACTGAGCATTATGAAAAAAATATTAATGAAGAAGAATAAAGAGCCCCAGGTGAGACTATCGAGGGACACCTGCCAAATAGCAAAGCTTTTCAATAAAAAAAATTATAATAACATTTTGAAGCGAATATAAAAATTCAGAAATTACCCCCCTTTGCTTATATGATGTCACCCTGAAAAAAACTGAACCGATTTGACAACACAATTTTTAAGTAAAAAGAAATTTGTGGAAATGACCTTCCTTTAATCAGATGATGATACGCTGAACTAATCTGAACAAGACCTGCAACAAACAGTGTTGGAGATGTTTTAAGCGAAAATACAAACTTCTGTATACTGACCCATCAGGATAAGGTTTGCCAAATTGATATCTGTGCGCCATGCAGTTTTTGAGAAGATTTTTTCAAGAAAATATTACCGTCGAATTGATGAATGAACAGATGGTGGATGAAAGCCAAATACAATAGCTCAGCAGAGCATCCGCTAAAAACTGGCTAACATCATTTTAGACTGATAATAGTTTAAGTCATTTTAAAATAGTCTCATTCACTTTTAGTTAAAATACAGTAATGAAAAAAAATTGTGTATGTAGTGTTTTTTGCATTTATGGGTCCTGCACCTTTTGTGTGAGCGATGTGTCCTTGGCACAAAACTGCATGAATCTCATGTTCCCTGACTGCGAAAGTTCTGTGATTATGTTTGAGCGTGGGAACAGTCGGAATATTGTCTGTACGGCCACGATTGTGTTACAATCTGCCAACATTTCTTCCTCGACTATAGAGTTCGATGATTCTTTGTTCACTATGACTACATTGTCTGTCAGGTTGATACCAGCTCGCAGCAAGTCATCCAGACTGTAATGGAGGTCGGCACATCATGAATATGTATCTACATGAACATAAAAAAACATGTATGCATATCTACATGGATATGTAACTACATATAAAAGTATCTACATAAAGTTTTATCTACATCAATGTGCAATTATATAAATCGGCAGTTGGCATGACGTTAAATTCTATATTTATTTATATTATACACATCTTGATAGAAATGGTATTGAAAGAAATACATAGTACATTATAAATAATACATAATATTATAAAACCTAATTTATTCGAGAATGGTGAGTAGGTTTCAGTCTAGTTGATATTACTTACAACAGAAAAATTATATTTTATCTAGGATAAGGTGATAAGGTTAATACTGGTAGCCACTGTGGTTCTATTAAGTAATTGAGTAAAATGCAGAGAAAAACTTTCACCTCTGATATCCCATCAGTATGTGAGAAAAACCTGTGTGATTATAAAAAATTTTTGCCATTCAAAAATAGTTAAATCGTGTAGACTAAAGCTGTAGTTGAGCCAATGCCGAGTCGGCCATTGTTTGTCAGTGTTAAATCAGATTGGGTCAGATATGAATGGTCAAGTTCTCTAATCTACAGGGTGTTCATAAAGTCTGTACCCAAAGGGATATAAACAATATATATGTATATACTAAATTTTAAATATATGTAGACTATATATGTAAACAAGATATATTATAAAGCTGTGTATAATGTTAGGACATACTCATTGTGATGTCATTAGTATGTTACGACATCATTATTCGTTGCTATGGTAACAAAATACATATATAGTTCATATATCCCTATGGGTCCAGACTTTATGAACACCCTGTATATCCACATGATAGCTAATTGCATATTATAGCCTAATATTCCCATACTTGAATTTATAATTAGTCAGATTGTTGAGTTATCTTAGGTCACATCTTGGTAGTACATCATGAAATTTTATTTAGGTCTGTTTAAGGCAATGACTACGATTATGAAATAAGTGATAGATGACACTAAGATTCTTCAGTAGAGGAATGCACAGAATGAAATTAGTGATAGATGACACTAGGATTCTTTAGTAGAGGAATGCACAGAATGAAATTAGTGATAAATGACACTAGGATTCTTCAGTAGAGGAATGCACAGAATGAAATTAGTGATAAATGACACTAGGATATTTCAGTAGCGGAATGCACAGAATGAAATTAGTGATAAATGACACTAGGATTCTTCAGTAGCGGAATGCACAGAATGAAATTAGTGATAAATGACACGAGGATTCTTTGTTTGAGGAATGCACAGAATGAAATTAGTGATAGATGACACTAGGATTCTTCGGTAGAGGAATGCACAGAATGAAATTAGTGATAAATGACACTAGGATTCTTTAGTAGAGGAATGCACAGAATGAATTTAGTGATAGATGACACTAGGATTCTTCGGTAGAGGAATGCACAGAATGAAATTAGTGATATATGACACTAGGATTCTTCAGTAGAGAATGCAGAATGAAATTAGTGATAAATGACACTAGGATTCTTCAGTAGAGAATGCAGAATGAAACCTCCAGACCTCCAGATAACCAGCTTCATGCTCTGGTTCGAGCCGCCACGAGCCGAGTCAAAGTTTTTTATGCACATTCCTCTCCTGATATTTATAAAACGACTGTTGCTACCCATCCTCCAATAACGTTACTAGGATTAACAACAAAATTAACCAAAATTGTAAAGAAACAATAGAAATCTTCCCAAAATATAAAATGCACAGAAATCTTTCTCGTTCAATAAGTCAAAGTACTGAGAAAAAATTATGGTCTATGCAGATTCGAGCTCGTGATCCCCTGCATGAAATGCTGCAATTTAACGACTGCACTAGATAAAGCTTTGCATAAAATCATTTAACCTGATATGGTTGATTCAGGTCATGTTGAGGCGGGTCACGGGATGACAAGTTTGATTATAATCGGGTTCAAGTCAAGACTGAGAAAGGTTTGATTCATAGATCTAATTCATAGATGACAACTCACCTGTCAATACATCCCTTCATCCAGTAGACCATGGGGAAAAAGCAGATTGTGTCTATGAAGTTCGCCACAGGCCTGAGATTGCAATTGATTGTAATATATTTAATATTTCATTACAAAATACAAACAATTAGTATTATATTGAATGTAAATATTTATAAATAGGCATGTAAATTCCGGTCAGAAAATCCATATTCTGTGCAGTTCCTCCATGTTTTGCTGAATTCAGAAATACCCTTACTAAATGCAGGTCAAAAACCCCCAGGAAACAACCTTAATAAATGCATGTCAAATAAAACAATCCAGGAGAACAGCGGTTGAATTTATTGGGCCTAATTCCCCAGTCCAAATTAATATCAATGAAATTTATTACTTATATCACTCCCTGCACATAATTTATTTCGGAAACCGACATAGGGTGTTCGGTTTGATCTCGAAAAATTTAATTATAGATTAAAATTGCAGTTAAAATCAGTAGCAAAATGTATTAAGAGCAATAATTACATGTTTTCTATAACTCACTCCTTCTCCACCATTATGATGATGGGATTGAGGGTGTTCTTGGGACGTGCGTGTGACCGTAGAGGTACAATAAAGTTATAGATCCCATTACTAGCATAGTCGGCCGCAATAATGATAGCCTTCGTACCCCAGTTGTATTCCTTAGGGTGTCTGTATGGGAAGTGTGTACACACCTGTAAAAAACTGTGAACTTACACCTGCAACCGATTAAATTGCATACTTGCACACAGCACATAAATTGCATACTTGCACACAACCGGTTAAATTGCATACTTTCATACAACTGATTAATTACAGAGAACTGAAGACTACATAGTCAAGAAATATTCAAGGGTGATATGAGATAGTAATTACTAATGCAGTGAGTCTATAAGCGAACCTTGGCTAACTCCAGGCAACAGAGAGACCGTTTCTCTTTCATTAAGTGACACAAAGTGGGGCTTGTGCCGATATAGGGAGTGACTGGAGGGAAGCCCCGTACAACTCTGAAATCATACTAACCATTACAGTTATCTAAAATCATTCTAGTTGGTTACTAGCATTTCTTACATGTCATAATACTCTATCCTGTAGCTGGGAATGACGTTAAAGAAAACTATTACATATTAGATAAAAACCTATATCACATCCTGTATCTTAAATCTAATACCTTTATCCATTTATTCACAAGAACCACACCACAGAATGGTCACAATCTGTCAAAAAATAGTCTTTTATGTATGTTATACATTGGGCTTGTTAATATATAGAGGGCAAAGTTTTGTTTGTGGTATTCTCAGCAGAAAATGTTGCATGCAGCAAAAGTTTTGTGAGAGAGCGAGTTACTAACGTTCCACCGATCCATGGCGCATCGTCTTCGATCTCGTTAGCTGCATCAAATTCATCGTCCGATGATTCTGACTCACTCTCGACGTTCGCGTCATCTGCAGCCTCGATAAATGCGGGCACCTGCGCAATACTCGGTCGTTTTTGCAGGTGGCTGGCCATCAAGCCCCCAGGCAGCTCTAACTTGTGGCTCTGACGTTCGAGGCTTGGTGGTGTGGATGTTGATAACACGTTCTTACGATTCGAGATCTCGATTGATACGGACGCTGCATGAAGCACGGGCATCAGAGGTAGGGCACCATCAAAAACTACTGAACAAATATGTGATTATTTATAATATATTGTTTATTTTTCATTTAAGTTTAGAAGGTAAAAGAAATTAGAACATCCACCTCAACAAAAATTTAATAATAATATTTTAAATAAGATATAAAATGTGGTAGAGAAAGCCACTGTATACGTTTATTTTACAAATTGTGCATGTAACAAATCGCTCACCAACAGTAGAAGATGTACCGGAATCCCCCTTCTTGTTGACAGAATCAACATTACCCAGAACCTTCTTCATACATTTGCCTTCCTCCTGGTTCGGGTGAGCAAGGATGAAAGCTGAGTTCTCCTCCTTAGTGATGTTCATGTAGAAGCAGAAATCCGTTTTCTTCATGATGTGTCGTGGTCCGGGGTTCAACTGAATATTTGAGCCAGGAATGTCCTTCTGTATCCCCACCAGACTCACCCCGTATCTATGTTACATCATGCCAAAATAGTTGTTCACAACCACAATAAAAAGACTATAGGGAGTGAGATTTATTATGACGATACAATAGTTCTGTACAAGTGGGAACAGGAGAGTTCAATTGGTAGAGCGCTGGCCTATGAACCAGAAGGTAGAGGGTTCGATTCCCAGGCAATTGCGTTTTTACATCGCATCCTTGAACAAGGTACTTTATCCAGCTATTCAGTTGCTCTGGTCGACCATAAATAAGTGTCAGTGTAATTTAATGGTGGCAACATGAATTAACCCTCGTAGTGCATAATTAATTTTCGCGTTATTAAATAACCCTGTTGCCTACACTCCACTTGTCTGGATCTACGTCTTACTGTCCTTAATGAAACCTTCAAAATATTCATCTGAGATTCCCCTAAAACCTCAAGATCGCTCATAGCCTGCCTTTTCATAGGTGGCCAATCGCCGGACGATGATGCCATGGCTATAAATTACGGAGTAGTAAAGAATAGTACTATAACAGTCATACAGAATGAATTATCCAATAAAAATTATTTAGGTCAGAAAATGCGTCGTAACTAATTGTCGGGAAACATCGGAAAAGTTTGGAATAATCTCTGCACGTCTATTGGCTTAAAGTACGAGCTATAAGACCCATATGTGACGGGAACATGACGTAATTACTTGTTAACTGAGAAAAGCTAACGAATTATCAAATGGCGATTGGATGAGACTGCAACTTTAAATCCAGGTCATGTCTAAAACACACACCCCCCCCCCCTCCGTCACGTGCAAATGACGTCATTACACGTCGTCCACTATCTACGAAGTTCATGGGAGGTGTTTCTGATATCTAAATGTCCATTGGTGGGTGCCCGGCTTTACGAAAGTGACTGGCACTAAAACAAAATGGCTAACCCGATTATACCCGGGACTCGCACGACAAGGGTTAATATATAGTGAAAAAGTAATTTTGTCAAGGTCTTACTGGCACCTTCCCCAATGACTCATAAACCATCATTTGGCAAGTTGAGCAAAAGGTATAATAATAAAATAACAATAAAGGATTTTATAGTGCTTTTTTAAAAATTTGCCAAAAGTCACTTTACAATGTTTTATAATAGTATTGGCCTAAAGTTAAAAACAAATAAATAGATGACAATTATTGTGTTTAAAAAAAATTCGAACAATAGCATGGACACTGATGAAACATAAAAATCGATCTAGTAGAAAAAAAATACAATACATTTATACAGAGTTACATATACCATATTATAATTGTAAAGACGCACAGATAATTCATTACATTGCAATAGTCCGATTCGATCAATCAGGATTCCCTCAGTCAACGTCAAAAGTTGCCCATATAATCACAACGATGACAATAATGACAATTAATAATAATAATAACAATAATAATAATGATGATGACGATGACGATGGCGATGGCGATGGCGACGACGACGACGACGACGACGACGACGATGGCGACGACTACGATGATGAAGTAGGCTATATCTCTGACAAGCAATCTTATTTGTCAAAACGCAGTTCACATAAATCATTTGATTAACCGGTTGTAATTTTCGAGATCTAATCGTAGGTCTATATTGAAAAAGTTAACCACTGTTGTAACCGCAGTGATAATAACTATCAGTTGTAAAGCGTTACAGTAAATCTAAAATTCTATCACTGTTAACGATCTGGTTCAAAAAGTGCAGACAATGGATCCTGCGAACTTCTAAAGTGACCTAAAATTTTCGCCTTACTGCTTGCGTGAGAGAACTGGTCCGATAAATTTAAGCAGTATAACTAAAGGAGCGATGAAAGGATTATATTATAGTATTTTTATGTCCATGTCATTATTAATCACATGAGAAAATACACACACGCGCACGTGGAGATGTCCAGACAAAATAATAAGGACGCGTAGGCACATTGCCACCATTTTCCAGAAAAGACGTACATGACGACCTTATGATGATTCTCATCAATTTAATTAATGTAATCGGAATCGAAACGCCTTTTCAGTCAATATAAGTTACTGCAAGAATTGTTGAATTTAGCTGGATACAGTATGCGACATTTTGGGTCTATAATAATTATTTGCGCGGACTCATTTACGTAATTTTACAGAGCAGACGACGTAGTTACTGTCACGTGACGAAGCTTGCTACTAAAATGGCCACTTGACTGACGTTTTGACAGGTGACACGTAGTAAATAGTAATGCGATTGTCGTGTAATTTTTTAGAGATTCAGCAAGAATATAATTCCGCAAAAATATACGCTGCTTAGTCAATGCAAAATAGACCTTAATACTTAAATTTCATAAATTTGTTTGCTTAGTGGCACGAATGAATATATTGTAAATGTCACAAAAACATTGTCATTACCTGGCTAAGTTATTCGACCACAGGGTTCAGGTTGACAGGTACCAATACAAGTAGTACTCGTAGTTGTATGACTATTACCACCGCATATTTTGATGGGGCATATCAGCATTGTCAGTGTTATTGTAAGCAATTATAAAACAGATTTTTTTTCTAATTCAACATAAAAAACTAACCTACTAGTACGAGTTGTAGTTGTAGTAGTCATGGACTACTTTACAAGATTAATTATTATTTATGTTAGCTCAATATTACTTGCACATTAACCTTAAATAATATAAATATATTATTTGATATGAAATTTTTGTTATTTTACTGATGATTTTGGTTTTAATGTTGTTTATTCTGTGTATGCATTTGCCTAAAGATGTATAATGATGCTTAATTCGTAAATGAAAAGCATATTAGTAAGTTAAATTATGAAACTTATGAAAAATCAGGTCAATTTTGTATTGGACATCCAATAAAAGTTGTCTATTGCATTATTTCGAGACTGATTTAGAATTAAAGCATTCATATTACATTTATAAATTTATGCATGTATTGAAATATTGTATCATTGACAATTAACAGTCATGCTGTATTAGCATAACCATGTCTATAAATTACTATAGAAATATGACTGAAATTCTCATACATTCACATGTTACGCTTAGATAATGCCAATGCCCTCCTATACAGCATTCCTCATTTCCTTCTTTAGAAATTACAACACGCTTAAAATTCGGCAGCTCGGCTCATAACCAGAAAACACAAATTAGAGCATATCACCGCTTCTCTGATTGATCTTCACTGGTTTCCAATTAAACAACGCATAACTTTTAAAATTCTTCTTGTGCACAAAGCCATAAATAACCTTGCTCCGACATATTTATCTAACCTGATCATTATTCACCAATTAGCCCGACCCTCGTCTCGCACAGCCAATCAGATCACACTGGTCAAACCAAAAACCAAGCTAGTTACCATGGGCGACCGTAGTTTCTCCATCACTGCACCCACATTATGGAACAAACTCCCACAATCACTATGCCTGGGCACTTGCCTAAACTGCTTCAAACCACAATTGAAAACATATCTTTTCAATGAAGCATTTTACTTATAAAATACCCAACCAATGGCTTACGCCAACTATCATCTACCGGTAGTATCATTATCATCACAATTCCTCGTCCTCGGTTATCTATCAACACAACACATTTTACATTTTTTACATTTTTAATTAACTAACTGTGTGCCATCCATATTTTTTTCCTCTATTCTATTTTAATTTACTTATTTTTATCAATTGTATGCTTTAGGATTATTTGTATATTAATGTATTGCACGATTTTATTATTGTAATTGGGCGCCTTAGTTATATCCTCCTTATTATAAGCGCCCCATCACAACAAAGTTAAATTATTATTATTATTACTATGTTCTAGTTTTTGACAAGTGAGTTTCCAGAAATTTTATGTATTTACGAATTACATTGTCCAAGAAATTTACGAGACGTGCTAGCCTTGGCCAGTATATATATATATAGTAGTGACAGTTGTTTTGTTTGTTACATCTTACGTCCATTGTAACATCTCTCTACACAGCAGAGTTAAGCTATAGTTTACTTAATTTGGGATGCAAACATTGGCTGTTTTGTACCATTGTATACTCATTTTTTGCTTCCTAGTATATAAATTGAATTAGTTTATTAATAGTCAGCAAACATGTTAAATCTCTGCAATAATCATATTAATGCAGATTATATCGAATCATCCATTCTATTTGTTTATAGATGATTATACATTATTTTTTTATTTATTTAGTTATAGGCTGACTACCGAAGTAATCGTTGTGTGGGCCAATTTCATTTATGACCCTTT
>WURV02031570.1:0-22745 GCA_011762755.2 Epimenia babai
AGGAGCTTGGGGTAGTAGGTCATCGACGCGACGCCCTGGGCTTGCAGGTGCTCGCGCAGCCCGGCCCGGCGCGGCGCCGGGACGCGCAGCGTGTACTGGTGAAAGCTGTGCTCCCAGGCGCTCGCGCTGGCGGGCAGCTGCGGCGGGATCACGCCGCGCTCGCGCAGGGGGGCGAGCAGCTCGGCGTAGCGCCGGGCGGCCTCGCGCCGGCGCCGGGTGGCCGCGCTCAGCCGGCGGAGCTTGACCCGCAAGATCGCGGCCTGGATCGCGTCGAGGCGCGAGTTCATGCCGAGGATCTCGTTGTGATACTTGCGCCGCGAGCCGTGGACCCGGAGCATGCGCGCGCGCTCGAGGGTCGCCCCGCGGGCGTGCTGGGTCTGGACGAGCACGGCGCCGCCGTCTCCGTAGGCGCCGAGGTTCTTGGACGGGAAGAAGCTCAGGGCCGTCGCCGCGCCGAAGCTGCCGACGGGCTGGCCAGCCCAGCTCGCGCCGAGGGCCTGGGCGGCGTCCTCGAGGATCAGCAGCTCGCGCGCGCGGGCGAGCTCCGTCAGCCGGGTCATGTCGACGGGGCGGCCGAACAGGTGGACAGGCACGAGCGCCCGGGTCCTGGGCGTGATCGCCTCGGCGACGCGGTCGAGATCGAGGTTGAAGTGCTCGTCGATGTCGACGAAGACCGGCGTGGCTCCGGCCCGGAGGACCGCCGCGCCCGTGGCCGCGAAGGTGAAGGGCGTGGTGATGACCTCGTCGCCGGGCCCGACGCCGAGGGCCTGCAGGCCGATGAGCAGGGCGTCCGTGCCCGAGTTGCAGGCGATGGCCGTGAGCGCGCTGGGCTCGTTTTGGCCCGCGAGCCAGGCCTCGAGCTCGCGCTCGAAGGCCTCGACCTCGGGGCCCATGATGAAGCGAGCCGAGCGCAGCGTGGCCTCGATCGCCGGGCCGAGCTCGGGCCAGAGGGCGTCGACCTCGGACTGGAGGTCGACCATGGGGATGGGCTCGGCGGAGGTCATCGCTTCAACAAGATCGGGTGGGCGTCGCTCGACGGTGACTCGACGGGCGCGTCGCGCAGGCCGTGGACGACCTCGATGGCCGCGCGGGCGTCGGCGAGGCCAAAGCCGCGGCCCGCGAGGATCTCCTCGTACTGCCGCGTGTGCAGATCGTTGAAGCCCCTGGAGAAGTCGAAGGCCTCCCCGTCCATGGTCAGCGAGCGGTGGGCGTAGCCGCCGGCCGCGACGACCTCGGGCGGGAGGTCGCGGGCGTCGACGCTGAGAAACCAGCGCACGCGCGCGCGCTCGAGCTCGAGCACGCCCGAGGCCCGCGCGGGGTCCGAGAGGTGCAGGCTGCTGCGCTCGGGCGCGCCGAACAGCCACATGAGCATGTCGAAGAAGTGCACGCCGACGTTGGCCGCGACCCCGCCGGAGGTCTCGACCGAGCCCTTCCACGACTGGTGGTACCAGGCCCCGCGCCGGGTCACGTAGGTCAGCGAGACCTCCTCGCGCTGCCTGGGCGGGTCGGCCTCGAGCTTGGCCGCGAGGGCGCGCACGGCCTCGTGGAGGCGCAGCTGCAAGATCGTCCACACCCGCCGACCGGTCTCGGCCTCGATCTCGGCGAGCTGGTCGACGTTCCACGGGCTGATGACCACGGGCTTCTCGCAGATCGCGTCGGCGCGCACGCGCATGGCCAGGCGGCAGTGCGCGTCGTGGAGGTAGTTGGGGCTGCACACGCTGACGTAGTTCACGGCGCGCTCGGGCCCGAGCCGGCGGAGCTTCTCGAGGTGGCGATCGAAGCGCTCGATCTCCGTGAAGAAGCGGGCGGCGGGGGCGTAGCTGTCGAGGATCCCGACGGAGTCGTGGGGGTCGACGGCGGCGACGAGCGCGTTGCCCGTGTCGGCGATCGCCTTCATGTGGCGAGGGGCGACGAAGCCGGCGGCGCCGATCAGTGCGAAATTCTTCAAGGTCGGTTCTCCATGTCCGCGGTGCGGGCGGCCTTCAGCGAAAGTCCGGGTAGCGCTGGCTGCCCTGGCGCAGGTGCGGCGGCAGGGGCTGGTCCTCGTCGAGGTCGACGCAGCGCAGGATACCGCCCTGCTCGCGGTAGTGGAGCCCGCTCTCGGGGCAGCGCGTCAGGCCGCGCTCGTCGGTCGGTTCGAGCCGATGGCCGTGGCGGCTCATCCAGGCGACCTGGCGGCCCGGGACGCCGAGGATCAGCGCGTAGTCGGGGACGTCGCCGGTCACGACCGCGCCGGCGCCGATGAACGCGTAGCGGCCGACCGTCGACCCGCACACGATCGTCGCGTTGGCTCCGACGGTCGCCCCGCGGCGCAGCAAGGTGCGCTCGTAGAGCGCGCGGCGGTCGACCTGAGCCCGCGGGTTGGACACGTTGGTCAACACACAGCTGGGCCCGAGGAAGACCTCGTCCTCGACGACCACGCCGGCGTAGAGCGAGACGTTGTTTTGAACCTTGACGTCGTCGCCCACGATCACCCCGGAGGCCACGAAGCAATTTTGGCCAAAGCTGCAGCGCGCCCCGATGCGGGCCTCGCTCATGACGTGGCAAAAATGCCAGATCTTGGTGTCAGCGCCGATCTGAGCGCCCTCGTCGACGATCGCGGATGGATGGACGAAGCCAGCGGCCACGCGTGGCAATCTAGCCCTGGTGGTCGAGCCACGCCAGACCCCTGCCAGGCGCGCGCCATGATCTCGAAGCTGTTTCGAATCTACCGGGCCTCACCCTTTTGGCTGCGCGAGCTCATCAGCCACGCGACCTGGCCGCTGCGCCTCGCGATGCGGCCCTTTCGCGCCGTCGACATGGGCGACTACACGATGGTCGTCGACTTCGCCGACAACGCCTCGTTCAAGTACGTCGCCGACCGCGGCCGCTACGAGCACGCCGAGGTCCAGGCCTTCTTGCAGGCGATCCGCGACAACCCGGGCTGCGTGGTCGTCGATCTCGGGGCCAACTACGGCGCCTTCACCCTGGCCGCGGGCCGGCTCGCGCGCGCGGGCGTGGTCCGGAGGATCGTCGCCGTCGAGCCCGATCGCCGGCCCTACGCGGCCCTGCGCGAGTCCGTGACCCGCAACGGATTCACCGGGGAGACCACGGTCCACCAGGTCATCGCGGGCGAGCGCCGCGGGGTCGAGACGATCTTCGTCAACGCGCGCTCGTCGGCCGACAATCGGTCCCACGCCGTGAGCAGCTCGCCGATCCGCGTGCGCGAGCGCTACGAGGTCGAGTGCCTGCCCGTCGACGATCTCCTCGCGCGCCTCGGCGAGACGGGTACGGCCCCGCTCATTGTCAAGATGGACATCCAGGGCAACGAGCCCCGGGCGCTCCGCGGAATGCGCGGGTCCCTCGCCGCCGCGCCGGCCTGGGTGCTCTTGTTCGAGCACGCGCCCTACCTCATCGAGTCCACGGGCGTCGAGCTCGCGGGCCACGAGCGCGACCTCGTCGAGCTCGGAGCCGACGAGATGTACGAGATCCGCGAAGGCGAGCTCGCGCGCCTCGACGGCCCCGCGGCCCTCGAGGCCGTGTTCGCGCGCCTGGCTGGATCCACGACCACGACCATGCAGGGCGTCGGGACGAACTTCGTGTTCGTAAAAAGGCCGAAGGATCGCGATAATTCGGCCATTGAGGGAGAAGCCTGACGACGCAGGCCGCAGGCCGCGCCCCCACGGCTCGCGAGAATCACGATGAACCCGACGAAGCTCCTCGACGCGCTCCGCGATCTCGACGCCAAGACCAACGAAGAGTGGATGCGCTCGCTCGACGATCGCAAGCGCGCCGAGATGGACCACGCCGACCGCCTCCGCGACGAGACCCGCGAGAGCTCGGGCCTGTCTCAGGACACCTTCGAAGAGCTCAAGGCCAACAAGAAATTTTACACGACGGTCGAGAAGAGCCGCGCGTACACGCGCCGGTGGATCGAGACCCACGCGCGCGGCCAGGTCGTGCTGGACTATGCATGCGGCAACGGGGACAACGCCATGACCGCCGCGGCCGCCGGCGCCCGCCTGGCGATCGGCCTCGACATCAGCCCGATCTCCATCGCCAACGCCCGCCGCGAGGCCGCCGGCCGCGGGCTCGACGACAACACCTTCTTCGTCCAGGGCGACTGCGAGAACACGGGCCTGCCCGACGACAGCGTCGACGTGGTCTTGTGCTCGGGCATGCTCCACCACCTCGACCTCAGCTACGCCTTCCCCGAGCTGCGCCGGATCATGAAGCCCGGCGGGGTCTGCCTGGGCGTCGAGGCCCTCGACTACAACCCGGTCATCAAGCTCTACCGGGCCATGACCCCGCACCTGCGGACCGAGTGGGAGAAGGCCCACATCCTGTCGCTGAAGGATCTGCGCTTCGCCTCGCGCTTCTTCGACGTCCGCGAGGTCCGCTACTGGCACCTGTTCTCGATCGCCGCCACGGCCGTGCGCAACACGCCGTTGGCCGCTCCCGTCCTGCGCCTCGGCGACTTCCTCGATGACTGGGTCCTGCGCGTGCCCCTGGTCCAGCGCATGGCCTGGATGTTCACCTTCGAGCTGCACAAGCCCGAAGCCCTGACCACCTGAGCCAACGAGCATGTCGCGTTCGCTGCAGATCTGGGTCGTGTGCGTCGGTGAGCCCCTGCCCACGGACGCCGGCGACCCCCGGCTCTTGCGCGGCGGGATGATGGCCACGCTGCTCGGCGATCGCGGCCACGCCGTGACCTGGTGGACCTCGTCCTTTTATCACGCCAAGCGTCAGCACCGCGCCGCCGGCGACACGGTCGTGCGCTGGGGCGAGCGCTCGACCATCCGCATGTTGCGTGGCCTCGGCTATCAAAAGACCGTCTCGGTCTCGCGCCTCGTCGACCACCGCGTGCTCGGGCTCAAGTTTCGTCACGCGGCCCGGCGCGAGCCCACTCCGGACCTCATCTACGTGTGCATGCCGACCCTCGAGCTCGCCGCCGAGTCGGTCCGCTACGGGCGTGCGCGCGGCGTCCCGGTCGTCGTCGACATCCGTGATCAGTGGCCGGAGATCTTCTTGGAGCGTGTGCCCGCGCCCTTGCGGCTCCCGGCGCGGCTGGCCCTGACGCCGCTCTACCGCGAGCTCAACGAGATCTGCCGGGGGGCCGCGGCGATCACCGGGATCACCGAGCCCTTCGTCGACTGGGGCATCGCCCGCGCCGGGCGGCCGCGGGGTTCGGCCGACGTGGTCTTGCCGCTGTCCTACTTCTCCGAGGCCCCGGCGCAGCTCGACCTCGCGCGCGCGCGCGCGGCCTGGGATCGCCAGGGCCTGACGGACGACGAGGGCGTCCACCTGGTCTGCTTTTTCGGGGCCATGAACCGGCACTGTCGCCTCGACGACGTCATCGAGGCCGCCCGCTTGCTCGAGCGCGAGCGCCCCGGGCAGTTTCGCTTCGCCCTCGCCGGCAGCGGCCAGAAGCTCGCTGGCTACCGCGAGCAGGCCCGCGGCCTCGAGCGCTGCGTGTCGTTCCCCGGCTGGATCGATCGACCCGAGATCTGGGCGGCCATGGAGCGCGCCAGCGTCGGCCTGATCCCCTACGACCCGACCCAGACCTTCCTCGACAGCGTGCCCAACAAGGTCGCCGAGTACTTCAGCGCGGGCTTGCCGATTGCTACGACCCTCGGCGCGGGCCAGCTCGGGGCGCTGCTGCGCGAGCACGAGCTCGGCTGCGGCTACGAGGTCGGCGATCCCGCGGGGCTGGCCAGGCGCCTGTGCGAGCTCGTCGACGTCCCGGCCGAGGTCGACGGGCAGCGGCGGGCGCGGGCGCGGGCGCTGTTCGACGAGCGCTACGACGCCCGCCGCGTCTACGGTCGCTTCATCGATCGCCTCGAGGCCCTCGCGGTCTCCGGGTTCACGCGTCGACCCTCGGGCACGGCCACGGAGGCGGCCTGATGCTCGGTCCGGGCGGTCGCGCGATCAAGCGCGCCTTCGACATCAGCGGGGCCCTCGCGGGCCTCGGCCTGGCCTGGCCTGCGCTCGTGGCGATCGCCGCCGCCGTGCGCCTCGAGTCCGAGGGGCCGGTCATCTACCGGGGTCGTCGGGCGGGCCTGGACGGTCAGCCCTTTCATATTTTCAAGTTTCGGACCATGGTCGTCGACGCCGAGGCCGTCGGCGGCACGACCACGCGCCAGGGCGACCCGCGGATCACCAGCGTCGGCGCGCTGCTGCGGCGCTACAAGCTCGACGAGCTGCCCCAGCTGCTCAACGTGCTCCGCGGCGAGATGTCCTTCGTCGGGCCGCGGCCCGAGGTCTACGAGTATGTCGATCAGTACACGGATGAGGAGCGCGTGATCCTCACGGTCAAGCCGGGGATCACCGATCTCGCGTCCATCGAATTTCACGACCTCGCGTCGATCGTCGGCTCCGGCGACGCCGACGAGGTCTTTCGGACGCAGGTCCTCGGGCGCAAGAACGAGCTGCGCATGGAGTACGCGATCCGGCAGTCTCTGCGCCTCGACGCGATCATTTTACTGCGTACGGCCGCCGTCTTGCTCGGGACCAGCTTGCGAGGTGAGCGATGACGGGCGACCGCTTCAATTTTGCCGACGGCCGGGACTACGCGCGGGTCGTCCTCGGCGGCTGCCCCCTCGGTGGCCACGGCTGGGGTTCCTTTGACGAGGATGAGGCTCGCGCCACGGTCGTGCGGGCCTTCGAGCTCGGCGTCGGGGCCTTCGACACCGCCGACTGCTACGGCTTTGGGCGATCCGAGGAGCTCCTGCGCGAGGCCCTCGGGCGCGCGCGTCACGACGTCCTGCTCGCGACCAAGTTCGGGGTCACCCGCGACGCGCAGGGCAAGATCTACAAGGACAGCTCGCCGGCTCACGCGCGCGCGGCCGTCGAGGCCAGCCTCCGGCGCCTCGACGTCGAGCGCATCGCCCTCGTCTACCTGCACTGGCCCGACGGGACCACGCCGATCACCGACACCGTCGGCGAGCTCGCGCGCATGCGCGCCGAGGGCAAGATCGGGCAGATCGGTCTGTCCAACGTCAGCGTGGCCGAGCTCGAGGCGGCGGTGGTCGAGGCGCCGATCGCCGCCTTGCAGGTGCGCGCCAGCTTGATTCACCGCGAGGGGTTCATCGACGGGCTGATCCCCCGAGCTCGCGAGCTCGGCGTGTCGGTGCTGACCTGGGGCAGCCTCGGCGAGGGCCTGCTGACCGGAAAATTCGACGCCGAGGCTCGCTTTGGCCCCGACGATCGTCGCAGCCGCTACCCCGAGTTCCAGGGTCAGGCGTTCGTCGACAACCTCGCGCTCGCCGAGCGGGTCGTCGAGCTCGCCCGCGAGCTCGGGCGCACGCCGGCGCAGGTCGCCCTGCGCTGGCTGCTCGACCACCGGGCCAGCGAGCTCGTCGACAGCGGCGTCTCGGCCGTGATCTGCGGGGCCAGGCACCCCGCGCAGATCACGGACAACTTTGGCGCGCTCGGCTGGAGTCTGAGCGCCGAGCAGCGCGACCGCCTGATCCCGCTCTCACCTGTCCGCTCCTCCCCACGTCGGCGCCGCGTGCTCGAGCGGAGCGAAGACCTGGCCCGGCGCCTGCGTCGTCACGCCGTCGACATGACCCACCGCGGCCGCAGCTCCCACGTCGGCTCGGTCCTGTCCATGGCCGACATCCTGGCGGTCCACTACGGCGAGATCTTGAACGTGCGCCCGGGCGAGCCGGACTGGCCCGAGCGCGATCGCTTCATCCTCAGCAAGGGCCACGGCGGGGCCGGCGTCTACGCGTCGTTGGCCGAGCGCGGCTTCTTGTCGACGGACGAGCTGAAGACCCACTACCAGGATGGCTCGCGGCTCAGCGGGCACGTGTCGCACGCCGGGGTCCCGGGCGTCGAGCTGTCCACGGGCTCGCTCGGTCACGGCCTCAGCGTGGCCGCCGGCATGGCCTACGCGGCCAAGCTCGCCGGCGCCAGCTGGCGCGTGTTCGTGGTCCAGAGCGACGGCGAGTGCGACGAGGGCTCGGTCTGGGAGGCCGCCATGTTCGCCGCCCACCACGGCCTGGCGCAGCTGACCGTGACCGTCGACTACAACAAACTGCAGAGCCTCGCGCCCGTGTCCGAGACCCTCGCGCTCGAGCCCTTCGTCGACAAGTGGCGGGCCTTTGGTTGGACCGTGGTCCGCGTCGACGGCCACGATCACGCGGCCCTGCTCGACGCCCTCGGGCCGGGCGCGCGGATGGCCGATCGCCCGCACTGCGTGATCGCCGACACGGTCAAGGGCAAGGGCGTCTCGTTCATGGAGAACTCGGTCCTGTGGCACTACCGCACGCCCCAGGGCGAGGAGTACGAGGCGGCGATCGCCGAGCTCGAGCGGGCCGCCGCGGACGCCAGGGGCCCGCGCGGCGAGACCGAGGGGGAGCCGACGTGAGGGACGAGTTCATCAAGCGCCTGCTGCAGCTCGCGGGCGTCGATCCGAGGATCATCCTCGTGACCGGCGACCTCGGCTTCAAGGTCCTCGAGGAGTTCTGGGAGACCCGGCCCAAACAATTTTTGAACGTCGGCGTGGCCGAGCAGAACATGACCGGCGTCGCCGTCGGGCTGGCGCTCTCGGGTCACGTGGCCTTCACCTACTCGATCGCCAACTTCCCGACCCAGCGCTGCATGGAGCAGATCCGCAACGACGCCTGCTACCACGAGGCCGACGTCAAGATCGTCAGCATCGGCGCGGGCTTCAGCTACGGCGCCCTGGGTTTTTCGCATCACGCGACCGACGACCTCAGCATGCTCCGGGCCCTGCCCAACATGACCGTCGTGACGCCCTCGTGCCATTGGGAGGCCGCCGAGGCCACCGAGGCCCTCGTCCAGCGGCGGGGGACCTGCTGCCTGCGCCTCGACAAGTCCTCGGCCGGGGACACGAGCCGGCCCGGCGAGGCCTTCGAGCTCGGGAAGGCCCGGGTCTTGCGGCAGGGCGAGGCGCTCACGGTCATCACCGCCGGGGGGATCCTCGAGGAGGTGCTCACCGCGGCCGACGAGCTCGCGGCCTCGGGCGTCGCGCTGCGCGTCCTGAGCATGCACACGATCAAGCCCATCGATCGCGCGGCGATCTTGTGTGCCGCCGCCGAGACCGGGGGGATCTTGACCGTCGAGGAGCACACGATCGTCGGCGGCCTCGGCGGAGCTGTCGCCGAGGTCTGCATGGACGCGGGGGTCGTGCCCAGGCGCTTTCGCCGGCTCGGCCTCGATGACCTGTTCTCCAAGATCGTCGGCTCGCAAAAATACCTGCGGGCGCACTTTGGCCTCG
Organism: Epimenia babai; assembly: GCA_011762755.2. Taxonomy (NCBI): domain Eukaryota; kingdom Metazoa; phylum Mollusca; class Solenogastres; order Cavibelonia; family Epimeniidae; genus Epimenia; species Epimenia babai. The sequence goes on from WURV02031570.1 coordinate 9,224, forward strand.
ACGCGCCGGCGATCGTTCGCGCAGCGAGGGAGCTCGTTGCCTGAGCCGTCACAGCTCGCGCAGCGAGCTCCTTGGCGAGAGGGGCGGCGATGTCGAGCTCGCGGCGGTGACGGTTGCCTCGTTGGCGAGTCGCCGGAGCACGCTTTGCGGGTTGTCGGGGAAGATGAGAGCGGTCAGTGGAGGTTGCGGCCTCGCCGGGCTCGCGGCAGTGACGGTCGCTTCGGTCTCCACGCTGGTGAGCCGTCGTCCGCGGAGCGTGACTCGTGCGCCAGCGGCGGGGAGGCGGGCGTTCGGTGAGCCGCGTGTCCCGGCGCGCGGCGATGGTCGCGATCGACGTCGGCATCTTGCTGGCCGCGTTTTTTATCGCCTTCGCCCTGCGCTTCGAGTGGGCGATCCCCGGCGACATGCTCCGGCGCATGTTCCTGGCCGGTCCCTACGTGGTCACGGCTCAGTACCTGTGCCTGGTCGCCTTCGACGTGCCCAAGTTCTCCTGGCGCTACGTCGGCCTGCGCGAGGTCACGCGGATCGGCGTCGCGCTGTGCGTGTGCGCCCTGGCCCTCGTCGTCGCGCGCTTGATCTCCGCCGAGCTGCAGACCGTCTACTCGCGCGCGCGCTACCTGCTGGTCCCCTTTGGGGTCATTGCGATCGACCTCATGCTCGCCTACCTCGGCCTCAGCGGCGTCCGGGTCCTGCGTCGGATGATCGGCGAGCGCAACGAGCTCGGCCGGCACAGGCGTGAGGCCGCGACGACGCGGGTCCGGACCATGGTCGTCGGCGCGGGCGGGGCGGGCCTGGCCGTGGCCAAGGAGCTCGCCGCCCACCCGCAGCTCGGGATCGAGCCCGTGGGCTTTCTCGATGACGACCCCGCCAAGCTCGGCTCCATGCTCCACGGGATCCCCGTGCTCGGGACGACCGAAGACCTCGAGGAGCTGTGTCGCGAGCGCGAGGCCGAGCAGGTCTTGATCGCCATCGCTCGGGTCACGGGCGCGGACGTCCGCAGGATCAATCGCCTGTGCGAGGCCGCCAGTCTGCCCGTGCAGATCGTCCCGGCCCTGTCCGAGCTCGTCGGCGGCGAGGTCTCGCTCGAGCGGATCCGAGCCGTGGCCATCGAAGACCTCCTGCGCCGCGACCCCGTCGAGCTCGATCTCAGCGCGATCGGGGCGGCCGTGTCGGGTCAGACCGTGCTCGTGACCGGGGCCGGGGGGAGCATCGGCTCCGAGCTGTGCCGTCAGCTGTGCAGCCACGGGCCTCGGCGCCTGGTCCTCGTCGAGCGGGCTGAGAACGCGCTGTTCTTCATTCACCGCGAGCTGCGGGCCGCGTACCCACGGGTCGAGCTGATCCCCTTCTTGGCGGACGTGACCGACGTCGAGCGCATCCGTCACGTGTTCGAGGAGCAGCGCCCGCGGGCCGTGTTTCACGCCGCGGCCCACAAGCACGTGCCGATGATGGAGTGGAACCCGAGCCAGGCGATCCTCAACAACGTCGGCGGGACCATGACCGTGGCCGACGCCTGCGTGGCCGCGGGCGTCGACGCGTTCGTGCTGATCTCCACGGACAAGGCCGTGCGCCCGAGCTCGATCATGGGCGCGAGCAAGCGTGTGGCCGAGCTCTACGTCCAGGCGCTGGCCGCGGGCGGGGTAGGGGCGAACGAAGCGAGGGCGAGTGTGCTCGGGGCGAGTGGGAGCGCGGCGGTGGAGAGGGCGGGGGTGGAGAGGGCGAGGATGGAGGGCGCAGAGTTGGAGAGCGCGGGGGTGCCAAGCGCAGGGATGGGGAGCGCGGTGATGGAGGGCGCGGGGGTGGAGGGCGCGGAGATGGGAAGTGTGGGGATGGAGGGCGCAGAGTTGGAGAGCGCGGGGGGACAGAGCGCGGGGATGGGGAGCGCGAGGAAGGTGAGTGAGGCGAGTGAAGGAAAGACGAGCGAGGGGAAGGGCTCGACCCGCTTCGTCGCCGTACGCTTTGGGAACGTGCTCGGCTCGGCCGGGAGCGTCGTGCCGATCCTCAAGGAGCAGATCGCCCGGGGCGGGCCCGTGACCGTGACCCACCCGGAGATGACGCGCTACTTCATGACGATCCCCGAGGCGTGCTCGCTGGTCCTGCAGGCCGGGACGATGGGCGCGGGCGGGGAGATCTTCATCCTCGACATGGGGGAGCCCGTGAAGATCGTCGATCTCGCGCATGATCTAATCCGACTCTCGGGGCTCGAGCCTGGCGGGGACGTGGAGATCGAGTTCGTGGGCGTGCGGCCCGGGGAGAAGCTGCACGAGGAGCTGTCCTCGCTCGACGACATCGACCGGACCACGCACCCGTCGATCCTCGTCGAGCGCCGGGCGCCGCGGGGGATGGGGGCCTTGCGTGAGCCGCTCGGTGGGTTGATCGCCGCGGCGGAGGGCGAGGACGAGGCCGAGATCCGGGCGGCGCTGGGGGTGTTGATCGAGGACTTCAGCGGGCGGGACACTGACGGTCACTCGCTGCGCTCGGCGAGCTGACGGGGTCACTCGCGGCGTCGAACACTCGCGCCGGGCCTGCGACTAGCGGGCCTGGAGACGACACGATGTGCTTCGATGGTTCGAATTGGTTGTTGGTTCACGTATGGGGAATCTCCCTGGCGCTCGGGATCGGCCTGGGCGCGGGCTGCTACAGCGACACGTCGCCAGTTTGCGGTGACGGCGTCGCCGAGCAGTGGGAGCTGTGTGATGACGGGAACATCTTCGAGACCGACGACTGCATCCAGTGCACGCCTGCGGAGTGCGGTGATGGATACGTGCAAGAGGGGGTCGAAGAGTGCGATGACGGCAACGCGAGTGACCTCGACGAGTGTACGAACAGCTGTCAAATATCCGTCTGCGGAGACGGGATCATACAGACGATGCTCGGCGAGCAGTGCGACGACGGCAACACCCAAGATGGCGATGGGTGCTCGAGCGAGTGCACCTCGCCGACGTGTGGAGATGGTGTCGTCGACGCGCTCGAGGAGTGTGACGACGGCGACGACGTTGACGACAACGCGTGCAGCAACGCCTGCGAGGACAATCAAAAGCTGGCTTTCGTGAGCAGCGTCGAGTTCGACGGCGCGCTCGGGGGTCACGAGGGCGCCGACGAGAAGTGCCAGGCGCTCGCGGACGCGGCGATGCTCGCGGGGGAATTTCGCGCCTGGATCTCGACGAGCACGTCGAACGCCGTCGACCACCTCGAGCGCGCTGACGTTCCCTACGTCAACACGCAGGGTATGGTGATCGCCGAGGGCTTCGACGAGCTCCTCGACGGTGAGCTCGATGCGCGCCTCGAGTTCGACGAGAACGGAGACGCTCGGCCGCTCATCGATGGAGAGTGTCTCGTTTGGACCGGGACCGGCCCCGACGGGCGCGCGGTCGACCCCAATGATGGTGCGGAGCTCTCGGACCTCGATGTCTGCATCGACTGGAGCTCGCCGACGCCCTCGGCCGTGGGGCGTACCGGGGACTGCATGATCGCCACTGGTTGGACCTGGGATGGGCAGGATCCCAGCTGCGACGCCAGGCTCCCAATCTACTGTTTCGAGCAGTGAGCGAGATCTCCTGAATTGTTAGGAGCTCGAAGTGGTTGTGCTTGGAAGTATGTCGATGTAGGAAAACAGGCGCTGCGGAGAGCTCGGATTCGCTCGAGTCGCTCAAACGGCCGCTCACTTGCGCTCGAGCCTGCCCCTGGATCCTCGAAATCGCACATCGATCGGCCCCAGACGTAGGTTTGAATCGCCCAACTCCCACCCAAACCTACTGGCCAAATCCGATCATCAAATGTTAATCACGTGTTCGCCATAACACTCAAAGTCATGCATAATCGCCTCATCTCCGAGGCCAGCCATGACCACGTTCAGCTTCTTCGTCGCCACCATCTTCGCCGCTCACGCCGCTCGAGAGCTACTCGCCAAACGCGACGAGCATCGAGACTAGCGTTCGGCGAGCTCGAGCTCGAGCTCGCTGCTCACTGAAGGGCAGCCGCGTGCGCGGAGCAGCGGCTGCTAGAGCAGCGCCAGACAGATCGCCGAGATCACCGCGGCACCGAGCAAGTTCAGCACCAGACCCTCCCGGGCCATGTCCGAGGTGCGGAGCATGCCGGTGCCGTAGACGATCGCGTTGGACGCCGTCGCCACCGGCAGCATGAACGCGTGGTTGAGCCCGAGCCCGGCCGGGAGCATGAGCCACAGCGGGTCGAGGTCACCCGCGACCGCCGCCGCACCGAGGATCGGCATCAGCACGTTGGCGGTCGCCGTGTTGCTGGTGATCTCCGTGGTGAAGGTCGCCGCCAGGCACAGCATGGGCACGACCACCCACGCCGAGCTGGTCGCCAAAAAACCCAGGCCCTCGCCGAGCTCCGCGCTCAGCTGCGAGGCCCCGAAGGCCTTGCCGATCGCCATGCCCCCGCCGATCATGATGAACACGCCCCAGGGGATCGTCTTGGCCGTGTCCCAGTCGAGCAGGCGCTCGTGCGCGCGAGCCTCGTCCGCTCCTCCGCGCGGGAGGACGAAGAGCACGAGGGCCGCGAGCAGCGCGACGGTCGAGTCGCCCGCGGTCCCGTCGACGCCCAGGGCCCGGCTCCAGCCGCCAAAGGGCTCGGCGCGCGTCATCCAGGCCAGGGCCATGAGCGCGAACACGATCAGCACGCGGCGCTCGTCCGTGCGCCAGGGCCCGAGGCGTGGGAGCTCGACCTCGGCGGTCTCGCGCACCCCGCGGGTCAGCCACAGCCACACGACCGGGATCATGATCACCGCCACGGGCACGCCGTAGCCCATCCAGGTCGAGAACCCGAGCTCCTCGCCGGTCACCGCGCGCAGCTGCTCTTGCAAGATTAGATTGGGTGGCGTGCCGATCAAGGTCGCGCTGCCGCCGATCGCCCCGCCGTAGGCGACGGCGAGGAGCAAGGGCACCGTCAGGCGCGAGTCTCCGGTCGTCGACAGGACCGCGAGGGCGACGGGCAGGAGCATCACGGTGGTCGCGGTGTTCGACATCCACATGCTCAGGACCGCGGCCGCGACCAAAAACCCCAGGACCAGGCGTCGACCGCCCCGCCCGCCGAGGCCGCGGATCATCGCCAACGCCAGGCGACGGTGGGCGTCGCTGCGCTCCATCGCCGTCGACACGATCGAGCCCGCGAGCATCAGCAAGACCAGGTGGTGGCCGTAAGCCGTCGCGACCTCGCGGTGGCCGAGCACGCCGAAGACCGGAAACAGCGCGAAGGGGATCAGCGAGGTCGCGGCCAGGGCGATGGGCTCGAGCACCCACCAGACCGCGCACAGCGTGGTGATCCCCGCCGTCGCCGCCGCCGCCGAGCTCGTGCCCGCGCCGTGGCGGGCCGCCAGGCCCACGGCGAGGGCGGCCAGCGGCCCAGCGATCAGGGCAGCGCGACGACGACGCGCGAGCTTGGCTTGATCGAGGCCGTTCATGGACGCCAGGATGGTCGCGGGTCTCGTCGCGGGGGGTCAACCGCGAGTCGAAGGGCGAGCTCGCGGGGCGATGGTGGGCTCCGTCGCGGGGGTCAACGGCGAGCGAGCTGCAGCTGACGGGCGAGCTCGCGCCGGCGCTCGCGGACTTCGGCCGAGCCGGAGCGGGCGACGAGCTCCTCGACGAGCGCGACGGCGCGGTCGAGGCGAGCCTCGTCGCCGAGGCGGAGCGCGTTGATGATGAACGCCTCCTCGATGATCGCGGGGTCATCGAGGGACTCGGAGAGCGCCGCGTCGAGGATCGCTGCGATCTCGCGCTCGGCGTCCTCGCGACCGAGCGCGCGCAGGGCCGCGAGCTGCTCGAGGACCAGCGCGCTGCGTCCGGGGGCGGCCTGACTGCCCAGGCGAGCGTGGTGCAGAGCCAGACCCGCGCGATCCCGAGCCCGCGCCGCGCGGGCGCGCAACAAAGACGCCGAGCCCGCGAGCGCGCCGTCGTCGAACCAGGCCGCGAACGCGTCGCCGTAGTCGACGTCGGCGGCGAACAGGCCGAGGGCCACGAAGGTCCAGGTTGGATCGCTCGAGGGGGCCAGCTCGGCCAGCGCGCTCGGGCTCCGGCGGGCGATCAACCAGCGCGCGAGCTCGACGCTGATCTGGGCGCGAGCGCGGGCGAGGCCCCGGCGTAGGTGAGGGTTGGCGTCGCCGCCCTCGAGCTCGGCGATCGCCGCCAGGAGCAGCTCGGCGTTCATCGAGGCCGGGCCAAAGCGCGTCGCGAGCTCGGCGTGGAGCCGGGCCCGAGCCAGGGCTTGGCCTCGAAGGCGGACCCCGGCGCCAGGCGAGGTGTCGGTTCGAGGCGGGGTTTCGCTTCGTTGCGAGGCTTCGGTTCGCGGCGAGGGCTCGGGGAGAGGCGAGGCTTGGCCTCGAACCGACGCTCCGGTCTCGGCAGTCGTCGCTCCGGCGGGCGCGCCTTCGTCCATGGTCGCGAGCAGCTCGTCGAGCGCGACTCGGGCGAGCCGCTCGTGGACGCGGGGGTCCAGGGGTCGCCGGCGCAGCGCGGCCTCGTGGCTCAGCTCGCCAGCCTCGACCCGCTCGGCGAGATCGCGCAGGCCCGAGGCCGTCCGCGAGTAGCGGGCACCCGCGATCACCGTCGCCGTCAGACCCAGGCCCAGGCCCAGGCCACGCAGGCGAGCGCGGGGTAACGAGCGCCCGGATGGTGGCGCGAGCGCGCCGGCCAGGGCGACCGTCGGCGCCGCGACGCCGAGCAGCTCCCACCCAAAATCACCGCAGCCGTGGATCGTCACGGCGAGCAGCCCGAGCGCGGCCACGCGCCGCGGCGTGCTGTGCTGGTGACGCCACAGCAACCAACAAAAGCGCGCCGTCGCCAGCAGCGCGAGGCCCCCGACGATCGGCCCCCACTCGACGAGGAAGACCAGCGGCGTCGACTCGACGTGGGTGAAGCGATAGTCGAGGTCGCGCTGGACCGCGGGCAGGAGATCCACGGTCGCGCCCCGGCCGACGCCGATCCACGGCGACCAGGTGATGAGGTCGAGGGAGTCGAGGGCCGCCCCGAATTTTTTCTCGACCAGCTCGCGCTCGAACCACATGTCGACGAGCTGCTCGCGGGCGCCGCTGCGCTCGGCCACGAACACGAGCACGAGGCCGAGACCGAGGCCGAGGGCCCACAGCCCGAGCGCGCGGGGTTGGCTGTGTGGGCCCGACCTCGCGCGCTCGTCGCGATCGCCGCGCGCCAGCGAGCGAAGGACGAGGAACATGGCCACCGGGGCGACGAGGCCAAAGGCCAGCAGGGCCCCTCGCGAGAGCGAGAGCACCAGCGCGACGAGCTGGATCGCCAGGCAGGCGAAGGCGACCAGCGCACGGTCGCGGCGAGCCCGGGCCGACTCGACGCTCCTGGCCCGGCGCGCCCGCTGGACGCGATCGAGGCCGAGGGCCAGCGACGTGAGCGCGCCGAGGGCGAACAGCGAGCTCTGGTGGTTGGGGTTGACGAAGGTCGTCACGAAGGCCGGCGCGCGGCTCGGCTCGAGATCGAGGGGCGCGTAGACCCCGAGGATCCGCGTGGCGCCCGAGAGCTCGTGACCAACCCCGACCAGCGCCACGAGCGTGCCCGTCAGCATCACGGCCGTCGCGCTCGTGCGCCAGTTGAAGGTCGAGGCGATCAGGAACAGGCCCGCGAGGCCGAGCAGGCGAGCGAGCTCGAGCGCGCTCGCGCCAGGCAGCACGGACACGCGCGTGGCCGGGCTGCCCAGCGCGCTCGCCTGCACGCGGGCGAGCTCGGGCGCGAGCCCCTCGACCAGGGCCGGCGGCATCCAGACCGCGGTGAGCCCGGTCCAGGCGGCCATGAACACCAGCGCGCCCAGACCGAGGGGCAGCTCGAGAGTCTCGCTCGCGTCCGCCTCGCGCCTCAGCGCGATCGGCAGCAGCACGAGCACCGCCAGGCACAGGCCGACCACGGTGACGGGCGGCGCCCCGCCGATGGCCAGCGCCGAGCCAGCGACGACCAGCGTGAAGCCGACGCGCGTCAGGGTCCGCTCGGGTTTCGTCTCGGCCACCCCAGCTCCCTCGACCTCAGCTCCCTCGACTCGGCCTTCAGCCCAGGTCTGCGCTGACTTTTCGCTGGCTGTAGCCGTAGTACTCGGACCCGTAGTCGTAGCCCTTGCCGCCGCCGTGGCGGCCCTCGACGCCGTTGAGCACGACCCCGAGCAGGTGGGTGTCGCCCTGCTTCATCAGGCTCAGGGCCTCGTGGAGGTGGGCGCGGGTCGTGGTCTCGCTGCGCGCGACCAGGATCACGCCGTCGACCTGGGGCGCGAGGATCAGCGGGTCGCTGACGGGCAAGATCGGCGGCGAGTCGATCATGACGACGTCGAAGCGCACGCGCAGCTCGGCGATCATGCGGCGAGCCTCGCGGGTCCCGAGCAGCTCGGCCGGGTTGTCCGGGACCTCGCCGCAGGTCAGGACGCTCAGCGAGGGCGGGCAGCCCTCGAGCTCGCTCTGCACGGCGTCGTCGAGGCTGGCCCCGCCCGCGAGGACCGCCGCGAGGCCGCGCTCGGCGTCGTCCGAGTCGCGCAGCTCCTGCGCGAAGACCTGGTGCAGCCGGGGTCGACGCATGTCCGCGTCGAGCAGCGCCACGCTGCGCCCGGCCTGGCAGAAGCTCATGGCCAGGTTCATGGCGATCGAGCTCTTGCCCTCGCCGGAGCTCGCCGAGGTCACCAGCAAGACCGCGGGCTGATCCGGCGGCAAGCTGAAATTGATCGTCGTCCGAATGCCGCGGCAGCGCTCGGCCATCTGCGACTGGGGATACAGGTACGTGTAGAGATCACGCCGCCGCCGTTGGCCGCGGACGTCGCCGACGCCGAGGGTGGGATCGGGCGGGAGCAGGGGCAGGTGGCCGAGCAGGGGGAGGCCAAACGCGGCGACCGCCTGCTCGAGGTCCCGAACGCCGCGGATACGCTGGTCGCGAAGGTCGACGACGACCGCGAGCGCCGCCCCCAGGCTCAGGCCGCACAACAGCGACAGGCCCAGGAGCATGGCCTTGCGCGGGCGGACGGGTCGCTCGGGCTCCGTCGCGCGGTCGAGGATCTGCACGGGGTCGGCCGCCTCGACGCGGTTGGTCATCGCGACCTCCGTGTCGCGCTTGGCGATCAGCGTGTAAGTCTCGGCGGCGCGCTCGGCCTCGCGCTCGAGCTGGCGGTAGCGGGGCTCGAGCCGGCCAAGCTCGAGGGCCCGGGCCTGCTCGTCGTTCAGCGCCGCCTCGAGCCGAGCCTCGGTCGCGCGGGCCGCCCGGCGCCGGGCCTCGAGCGAGTCCATCAGCTCCTTGGCCGTCGACGCGATCCGCTCGTCGATGAGCTCGAGCTCGTGCTCGGCGTCGATGTACTCCGGGTGCTTGTCGAGGTAGCGGGCCTTGGCCTTGCCGAACTCGCGCTCGGCGACCAGGCGATCCTTGACGAGCTGATCGAAGACCTCGCGCTCGCCGTCCGGCAGCAGCGAGACGCCCGCGAGGTTGCCCGTGTCGTGGAGGCGCTTGGCCTGTTCGTAGAGCGCGTCGACCTCGATGCGGTTGGCCTGGGCTTGCTTGGCGCGGGTTGTCAGCGTCGAGATGCTCTGGGTGATGATGTTCTGGCCGTCCGAGAGCGAGATCATGGTGATCGCGTGCTCGTCCTTGAACGCGTCGAGGGCCGCGTCGGCTGCGAGCAGCGCGGTCTCGGCGTCGTCGCGCTCGCGGTCGAGGTCGGTCTGGGCCTGAACCCCGGTCGTGGACCGACTCTCACCCACGAACTCGACGTAGGCTTCGGCGACGGCGTTGGCGATGTCCCGGGCGACGGCGGGGTCCGGGTACTCGACGGACACGCGCAGGACTCGGGCGTTGCGGACCTCGGCGACCGTGAGCAGCTCGCGCAGGCGCTCGATCGGGTCGATCTCGCTCGCCCGCTGCTCGCGCTCGGCGAGGTCGTGGATCGAGTCGATACCCAGAAACTCGGGGTCCTGAGCCAGCCCGACCCGGTCGAGGGCGACCTCGGCGATGCGCCGGCTCCGGAGGATCTCTTTTTGCGTGCCCGTGTAGTCCTTTTGGCTCGACGGGTCCCACTGGCCGTCCTCGTTGACGCTCTTGACCGTGTCGAGGACCTGCGCGCTGCTTTGGTTGATGACGAGCGTGGCGGTCGCGACCCAGTGAGGCTTGAGGAGCGAGAGCGCGCCGACGCCCGCGGCGACGCAGACGACGGTCAAGACCACGACCACCCGCCAGCGTCGGAGCAAGACGTTGGCCAGCTGCAGCAGCGAATCGACGAGGCTCGCCCCTTCCGCGCGCGAGTAGCCGTCGCTGCCCGCGTACATCTGGCCCTCTGGTGGCATCGGGTCGAAACGCTCGTAGGCTCGACGGCGACGCAGGCCATGCGCGGTCGAGGAGCCTGGCTCCTTCATGTCTGCGGTCACCGGGTTCCTTCAGTAAAAATACGCCATTCGAATTGTATTGTCTCGCCGTGATCGGCCAGTTGGCGCGCGTATACTCTCGAAATGACTTCGAATCGATGGCTTCTGTGGTTTGCTCCCCTTGCGGTGTGCGCGATCGCCTCTGCCTGCAGCGATGATTCCACGACCCCGGGGACGGGGACGGCGACCGAGACCGGCGATGGCGATGGCGACCCGGTTGACGGAGATGGCGACGGAGATGGCGACGGGGACGGCGACGGAGATGGCGACGGGGATGGTGACGGAGATGGCGACGGAGATGGTGACGGAGATGGAGACGGAGACGGAGATGGGGACGGCGACGGGGACGGCGACGGAGACGGCGACGGAGACGGCGACCCGATCATGTGTGAGCCGGACGAGGCCGCGTGTGTCGGCAACGTCGCCGTGCTGTGCAACGAGACCGGCGACGGGTACGCACAGGAAGAGGACTGCGACATGCTCGGCGCGACCTGTGTCCTCGGAGCCTGTGAGGACGAGCTCCTCGCGTACTGGAAATTCGACGAGGGCATGGGCATCACCACCGAAGATCACAGCGGCAACGGGCACCTCGGGACCTTCATCGGCGAGACCGCGTGGGTCATGGGCGTCGAGGGCATGGCTGCTGACCTCGACGGGGCCAACGACTACGTCGACTGCGGCGACAGCTTCAACAACGTCGACTTCCCCGTGTCGATCACCGCCTGGGTCCACATGGACGGCGCGCAGAACATGGTCATCATCGACACCGACGACGATCCCGCGGCCTACTTTGGCTTCTGGCTGCAGGTCACGGCCGACGGGCGCCTGCTGTTCAGCTCGGGCAACGGCCTCGACGGGCTCAACGCCATGAATCGGCGCGGGATCTTCACCGACGCCGACGCCGTGCCGACGGATCAGTGGGTCCACGTGGCCGCCGTCGCTGCGACGCCCGACGACCTCCACCTGTACATCGACGGCGTCGAGCGCCAGGACATCTTTCTCGATGGCGAATCCAACGGGATCGTCCACAACGACACCGGCTGCGGCATCGGCCGCAACCTGACCGGCGCGACGCTGTGGCTCGACGGCCAGGTCGACGAGCTACGGCTCTACAACCGCCCGCTCACGGACATGGAGGTGGCGGCGTTCGCGGGCATGTAGCCCGAAGCCTACATTCCGGTCAGGACCAGGTTGTCGAACCAATCGATCTGAGCGTAGTCCGCGTCCCAGCCGTCCTGGAGGCCGAGCTCGATGCGGATCGCCGTGGCGCGGTCGAGCTGCCAGGCTGGGATCCCGACGATCTCGTGCTCCCAGCCCGTGTCTGCGACGCCGCCGTTGAACAGGTAGGTCGAGAACAAGAGTGCGTCCGTCGCGTCGTCGTAGATGAAAAACTGTGCGTTGGTCACGTTGCCGACATCCGTCGACGAGGTCGCGCGAAAGTCAGCATCGAGCTGAAGGATCACGCCCTCCCAACCCATGAGATCGATGACCTTGTACATGCGCGGCGTCGCAACCATGCTCGAGGTGCCCGCGATCCTCGCGCTGCCGGCGGGGTTGCCCTCGGAGTCGGTCCAGGTCAGGGCGTAGGTGTCGGGTCCAGCGTACATCCAGCCGTCGAGGCTCGCGTCGAAGCTGTCATCGAAGAACACGACCTCGCCGTCGCCGTCGCCGTCGCCATCGCCATCGCCATCGCCATCGCCGTCGCCATCGCCATCGCCATCGCCGTCGCCGTCGCCGTCGCCGTCGCCGTCACCATCGCCGTCACCATCACCGTCACCGTCGCCATCGCCGTCGCCATCGCCGTCGCCGTCGCCGTCGCCGTCGCCGTCCCCCGTGGACCCCGAGTTTCCCTGGGTCGTGACCGTGTTGGTCATTGGATCCCCACCCGTGTCGTTGGAGCACGCGCCGACGATCAGACCACCACCGATCACCAGAACACTCCACATGAGGTTCGCATGTCGCATCACCGTTCCATAACACCACAAACTCGACGCTCGGCAACAGGCGGGCTCGAGATTTTGTTCTCGGTCGGGCTCGACCTCGCGGTCGTGTTTTGCGCGTCGTCGGCCCTCGCGTGCAGTGACGACGGGGCGAAGAACACGGACGCGACCACGCCGGCGCAGGGGTCCAACACCGACACGGGGGACGGCGATGGCGATCCCGGAGACGGAGACGGAGACGGAGACGGCGACGGCGACGGCGATGGCGATGGCGATGGCGATGGCGATGGCGACGGCGATGGCGACGGCGACGGCGACGGCGACGGCGACCCGGATATCTGCGAACCAGGCGAGACGAGCTGTCTGGGCGATGTCGTTCAGATCTGCAGCGAAGACGGCACCGCCTACGAAGACGGCGAAGACTGCAGCCAGGCCGGCGCCGTGTGTGCGCTGGGCAGCTGCGAGACGGGTCTGGTCGCCTACTGGACCTTCGACGAGGGTCAGGGCCAGCTCGCTGCCGACAGCTCGGGCAACGGCCACGACGGCGCGCTCATGGATCGCGCGAGCTGGGGCGACGCGATCCACGAAGGTGGCCTCGAACTCGACGGCGATCTCGACTACGTCGACTGCGGCGACATCCTCGACACTCTGACGCTACCCGTGACCATGGCGACCTGGGCCCGCCTCGACGGCGATCAAAACGTGGTCCTGTTCAATACCGACGACGCCGAGGACAACATGGGCGGGCTGTGGCTTCAGGTCACCCTCGATCGTCGCCTGCTCACCGGCTACGGCGATGGCGGGCCGATCGGGGGGACGAGTCGACGGTCCAAGGTCACCGAAGCCTACGCCGTGCCCGAGGGCCAGTGGGTCCACCTCGCGGCGGTCGTCGAGGGCGAGATGCAGATGCAGCTCTACATCGACGGTGTCGAGGCCACGGCTGAGTACAGCGGAATCGGCGACCCCATGGTCCACACGTCCGCGCCCTGTGCGATCGGCCGCAACGTCACCGGGACACGGCTGTGGCTCGACGGTGGGCTCGACGACATGCGCGTGTACGACCGGGCTCTGAGCGCGCAGGAGATCGACGGGCTCGCCCAGATGTGAAGGGCGAGCCACATCGGAGCGAGGTGACGACGCTCGCGGGCTGCTAGGAGTCCGTGGTGCAATGCATCGCGGCTCCTCGCGCAGGAATGTTCGGCGAGGGCAAGGAGCCAAAACGCCG
>WURV02031681.1:0-22735 GCA_011762755.2 Epimenia babai
CAGCAGTGGAAAGTCGTCTGTACAAAGTCCCATTCCGCCTGACTCGTGAAGGTCACCAAATGCCCATCAAGCCCCAAGTGTGAGGACGCCGCCGCAGCGTCACGGGCATCCGCCCAAGTGATGCCATCGACCGGGCTGATCAACTCGTAGTAGTGCCCGTTGCCGCCCCACTGCATCGGGACCGCAAACGCGGAACTGGATAAAGCCAGAAAACCGGTGATTCCGAAAAGCAAACGCATAGAACTCTCCTCATATAGAACCCAAACGATCCAATCCAAACACCAAATCTATCAAAAACTCGGGGGGGCAAGAAAAAACTTCCCCACCCCCTGTAACGCCCCCCTCCCGGCCGCGTCCTTTACCTCCGGCAGGTAACCAGATGCCCCCTTTGGGCACGCGACCGCCGGGAAAGGACCCGTGCGTCGTGACCCTCCCTACTTACCGTATCGAGCACTACCGGAACTTCCCCGAGGACGAAAACGACGGCCACGAGCCGGTCACCGAGGGTTCTTTAGCCCGCAAGCGGTGGTCCAACGTGCCGTACAATGAGGCCGACGCGTTCTACGGCGAAGAAGCCGCATACGCCGACGCGGATCAGACTGACGGCCCCCGTCAGAAACCCGTGCCGCCCCGGCCCCGCTCGCACATGGATAACCTCCCCAAACCCGACGAGACCCCCGAAGCGTGGTACGCCCGCATCGTCGGCGATTACTACCGCTTCCTCTACGCCACGGCCTACCCCATCGTCCGCAACGCAGCCGACGCCGAGGACGCCGTGCAGCAGGCCGTACTCAACGGGCTCAAGCGCCTTGACCACCTCAACGACCCGCGGGCGATCGTGTCCTGGCTGGCGATGATCGTGCGCAACGCGGCGCTGGACGTCGTCCGCAAGCGTAAACGCACAGCGGGCGGTCCCGGCTCTGCCGACGCCGAGGAAATTCAGGTCGCCGCCGAGGAAGCCGACGCATCGTTCCAGATGGACCCCGATCAGCGGGAGATCGTCTTCACCGCCGTCGCCGATCTGCCCGAGTCCCAGGCCGCAGTCATCACGCTGCGGCACGTCGAAGGGCTGGACATCGCCGACCTGGCCGACCGCCTGGATATCACGCCCAATAACGCCCGTGTCCGGCTGTTCCGTGCCTACGAGAAGCTCCGCGACGACGCCAACGTCCGCAAGGCCTTGGGTATGGATGAGTAGGTTTTGTAGGGTGGGTACAGCGAGGCCGCGAGCGCAACCCACCCACGACAAAACCAACACACTTGGCATCGCCCGGTGAGTTCTGCTCGCGGACTCACGCCACCCACCCTACTTTTTTTCCCGGCCGTGTAACGCCCCCTATGCCCCCCCGTCTATCTCGGTGAAGGCACTCTGTGCCAACCGACAGGGAACTCAGCGATGACCGATGACACGACAAACGACAAACAAGCCAAGCTGGCCCGTGGCCTCCGGCAGGAGCTGACCGAGGCCCAGGCCTTGGAGCAGAACCTCGACCGGCTGTTTGGGACGCTCCAGCCCCCTTACGGGGCTCAGGACCGACTCCAAGCAATACTCGACCCCGCTCAGGCGTTCTCCGAGCAGGACCTCGTCCTTGACGGCGGACTGCCTGAGGGGCCTTACAGTTTCGAAGATGCCTTGGCCCAGCAAAACGCGGCAGACGAAGCCAACGAGGGAGAATCGGGCAGTGACTTGCTCGCGGCCGGGCTCGAAGAAGAGCCCATCGATGAGCCGGTGCAACCCGACTCGGACGACGACGGTACCGATCAATAACGTGCCCGGCGGCTCAAACCGCTTCACACCCGTTTTCGGGACCGATGGGCAGACACGCCCGACAAATCAACTGCCACGCACGGCCGGGACGCTCTACTCATTCTCGAGAAGCGCGTCCCGGTTTTTTTTCGACACCCAACCCCGTTTAGTATTCACCTCCCCCAATAGCCACCGCGTCACACGGCGGCTAATCTCGCCTGAGCCACGCACCGCCCCGCCCGCACCCCCTAGACACGCCATGATGCAACACCCCCAACGCTACCCGTTCGCCCTGCTACTCATCATGCTCGCGGCGCTCCCGGCTTTGGCCCAAGCCCCGGCGCAGCCGGAATCCGCCCCGCCCCCCAACATCGTCGTCATCTTCACCGACGACCAGGGCTACGACGACCTCTCGTGCTTCGGCCACCCCACGATCCACACACCGCACATCGACGCGCTCGCGGCCGACGGCATGAAGCTCACCCAATGCTACGTCGCCTCCCCTGTCTGTTCGCCCTCCCGCGCCGCGCTGCTCACCGGCTGCTACCCCAAACGGATCAGCATGCACCAGCACGTCATCTTCCCGCAGTACGACTACGGTCTACATACGGATGAAATCACGATCGCCGACATGCTCAGCGCACACGGCTACGCCACCGGCATGTTCGGCAAGTGGCACCTGGGACACCGCCCAGGGCTCAGCCCCACCGACGCGTTCCTCTACTACACCTCAAGAGGCGATCTGGCCGGCATCCGCCAAGGCCCGTGGAAGCTGCTGTTGCAGAGCGGCGAACTCTACCACCTCGACCACGACCCCAGCGAGCAGTACAACCTAGCCAACCGTAACGCCGACCGCATCGCTGAACTCCGCGAACTCGCCACGCAGATGGACGCAGAGATCACGCAACACGCCCGGCCGACACGGGTGGTGGATGAGTTGCTGTTCGATCCGCGGAAGCCGGAGTAGACTTACACGGATGAGACTTGAAGACTACACACCTGACGTGATTTGCGAAGCGATGGGACTCGGATCGCTGGTTCCAGCCCCAGCTAAGCAATCGATCCGTGTACTCTTCAAGCCCTCTTTTCATCCCGAGCTATGCATCACACTCGACCCTAAGCAGCTACAAGTTTGCGCTCTCCAGTCGATGCTCTGGCACCAACCATCGCCCACTCGGATGCCAGATATCCGTGAATCTATGCCGATCACACACAGTCAGTTCGAGGTCGTTTCTCAGTGTTTCAATCAAACCGTTGAGCTGATGGAGACGGAGCCAAGCAGGTTAGTTCTCGATGGGATGTCGGTGGCAACGGCTTTCGTATCCGCCGACCTGAAGGTACAGCATCTCGCTGGCCATGCTTTTACGCAGCCCATTCGCGACTATGCCCGACAAGCGCTGGACCTCGCCTATGGGCTAGCGACCGACGTTATCGTCCGCAACCGAATCGCAGAGTGTGGCTGGTATGTCGATGCACCCTACACCCCCGTTCCAACTGAACAGTTGCCGAAACCGACACGCATCGGTGTTCTCGGCCAACCCGACGACCGAGCGGCCTTCTTCAAGTCGCTAGTACGAAAGACCAAGGAAGATCAATAGCGGTGACCATGGACCTCCTCGACCGCCTGCTGAAACACGACGCGTGGACGACGTTTCGGCTGATGGAACTGTGCCTGCCGCTGTCGGATGCGCAACTCGACCGCGATTTTGCGCTCGGGCCGGGGACGTTGCGGAAGCTGTGGGTACATGTCGTGGGCAATGTCGAGGTGTGGACGGCGTTGATGGCGGGCGATGATCCGCACGTGTCGCGAGGCGTCCCGGCAGCGGCCGGCAGCGCGTCAATGAACGACTTGATCGCGCGCTACAAATGTGCCTCGGCCGCGCTGTTTGCGCTCGCGCGACGCATCGTGGATGAAGGCCGGCTCGACGACACGTTTATCGATGTACTCGACAACCCGCCGCGCGCAAAAACGCAGGGCGCGGGCATCCTCCACCTCGCCACACATGGCATGCACCACCGCGCGCAGGCCCTCTTCATGATGCGCCGACTCGGCATCGACAACGTCCCCGAAGGCGATGCACTGAGTTGGGAAAACCAACATGTCGGCGGGTGGCAAATCGCGCCCAGCAAGTCCACTTGAACCCGACCGATGGCGGCTGATCCGGCGCGACGCCGCCCAGGCCCTCGCCGGGATTTCAACCGACAATCCCGAAGTGTCATTGCCGTAAATATCTTGCGAAATACTATTTATATAATAATCAAAATCCGGTAATGTCCGCATTGAAAGAGTCGAAAGATGCCGATAGGATAGGTGCGGCCCGTTGATTCGGGCCGCACAAATCTCGGCCGTGGCGCGCCTCCGCTCACAGGTTCGGAGCCCTGTGACGGGGGTTTTTTCTGCGCGAACCCCAGCCGCGACGACAAACCCCGACAGCAATCGACAGTTTTTCCACCGCCTTGCGGCGCTACCGCGCCCGGTGGTTTCGCGTGGCCCGACGGGCCGGGGAAAGCGGTCGGAGTAGCCCAAACAGAAATCCGAACAAAATACGATCAAGACGCTTGACATGCAATCATGGGCGGGTAAAGTTAGGTGCGTACACAACCCTATCACACGCCGGAGCCCATCATGCTCAGCATCCAACTCATCGACAAGACCCTCCAGAGCGGCGACCACGACCGCCTGCTCCGCGAGCTGGCCCGCAATGGGCTGGTGATGCCCCTGCCCCTCCGCGTCCGGCTGGGCGGCTCGGCGACCGGGGCCATGGCCATGGGGCTGCGGCGGCTGGTCGAGCTGACCTACGGGCCCACTCCCCTGGGGAAGGAACTGACCGGCCGCCTCATCGCGGCCGTCGTGCCCGGGGCGGGCGTACTGGATGACGCGGGCCAGCCCTGCCCCGCGCTGACCGCCGCAGCCGCCGCGGGGCTGGGACGCCTCCTCCGCGACCACGGCCACCTCATGGGTGAGGACCACGCACCGACCCAGGAAGCCCACCGACTCGCCATCGACGCCCTGGCCCAGATGCAGGCGGGGGACGGGCTGTTTGCCGGCCCTGTGGACCGCACGGCCGAGGACCGGCTGCTGGTCTCGGCCTTCATCGCCTACCTGCTGCTCGATGACCACGCCTTCGCCGCCCGCTGCCAACGCCACGCCCTGCTCACCGCCCTGGAAGAGGCCCGCGACCACGCCCAGCCCGCCGCCGCCGAACTGATCGAGATGGCCCGGATGTCCGGGGCATCGGTAGCGGCCCCCATTACTCAACCGCCGCTGCCCGCACTCGCGGCGTAGGCATCGTCCACCGAATCGCTCCGTTACAAGCCCCGCTCTCCCTCGTCCAGATCGAGTTTTTCAATGACAGCCCGCGTATGACCCGGAGAAGGCCCATACGCATGACCGCCCTCAACGCCAAACCGGCGCACCGCTTCCACATGGCAGGCATGGCGGCAAGGTAGCTCAGCCCAAGCCCACTGATTGACCCGGTACTCTCCTTCGAGCGGCAACATCTTCCCCTTTGGCTGCGTCTTCGATGGCTGAACGCCCTGGATAAAATCGATCCGACTGGCTGTCGGGTCCGTCCCATTGACGCGCCAACCTACATAGATGTAATCATCCAGGGTGACCGGGTCTCGCACCAGGCCCACGCCGGCCGTTTTTCCGCCACGGATATCCCACACCGTAGCCAGATGAGGAGATTCCTCTTGGGCCGCCAGCAAAATGGCATCCACCGAGCAGGTCAGCAGCGCGCAGAGTGGCAGTAGATCACGACCGTCACCATAGATTCTCGATACACAGGAATGAACCCAGCCCTCGGTTTGGATTGGCAGGATGTCGCATAAAGCACGCTTCCTATTCGGCAGCCAGTGCATCATATGTGCGGTACCCAGCAGGTCGATTTGGAGATGGGTGTTCTCGGGGTCATCGAGGAGGCGGCAGACCCCCGCCAGCACCTCTGGGTCATTCCCCCGTGTTTCTAATCGCTTCTTCAGATTCGCCAGCTTGTCAATATCCATCTGCATGTCATTCCACATCGCCCAGGTTGGAATCGCGGTATCGGGTTCACGCCCAGCTTACATATCCGTACACGCCGCCATCACCGCGTCGAAGGGGGTGCGGTCGAGGCGGCCAAAGAGTTCGTGCTTGGTGAGCTTGGCTTTGGAGAGTGACGGACAAGACACCCCGCAGAGCAGGCGGGCGACCTGGCGCGGGCTGGCCAGCGCGGCGGGGTTTGCCTGACGCAGGGCGAGGGCCTGGCCGATGGCTGCGAGATCGACTTCCGTTTCGCCGCCCGCCCGGCCGGGGAGTTTGGCGGGGGCGTTGCCGTTGAGACACCAAGAGCAGTGGCCGCACTCGCCGCGCTCTTCGCCGAAGTGTTTGGCGAGCTTGGCGGTCTGGCAGCCGTTGTGTTCGATAAGTTCGACGATCTGGCGGAGGCGGACGAGCTCGTCGCTTTCGCGACACTGGGTTCGTTCGACCATCTTCGTGACCAGCGCATCGAGGTCGTCGGGCTGCATCAGGACGCGATAGCGCAACCGAACCCCCGCAGCGCGGACCTCGAGCATCTGCTTCTCACCGAGGTAATCGATCGCGGAGATTATTCGGCCACGCGGCGTACGCAGCTCGCCGGCCACGCGGTCCACATCCACATCAAACAGCGTCCTGGCCTTACGGGCCCGACGGAAGATGTCGGCGATGAACTGCCGACGCTCACCCTCAAAGTGGTCGAGGATCTCGGCCGAGGGCATGAGCGGCTTGAACTTGTAGTTGGCGTAGAACGGCGTGCCGCCTTCGATAAAGTGAAGCAGTTCGAGGTAGGTCAAAAGCGTCCGCGCGACCAGCGGGCGGATGTCGTGTGCGGCCGACAGTTCGTAAAGCGCCACGTCGAACTCGTCGCCGAGCGCGAAGAGCTCGTGGACCAGCGAGCCGACGGCCTGGGGCGTGGGCGTGTCGCCGAAGATGAAGTTCTCAAGCGTGCAAAGGTCTTCGCCACAGGCCAGCGTTTCGCAGATGGCGGGCTGGCCGTCGCGGCCCGCGCGGCCGACCTCTTGCGAGTAGTTTTCCAAGCTCTTGGGCAGGTTGTAGTGGTAGACGTAGCGGATGTCGGCTTTGTCGATGCCCATGCCAAACGCGATCGTCGCGACGACGACGCCGTCGGCGGAGTGGATGAACCAGTCTTGGATCTGCGTGCGTTTGTCGACGTCCATCCCCGCGTGGTAGGCCTGGGCCGGGAACCCCGCAGCGGCAAGCCGCTCGGCGACTTCTTCAGCAGTCTGCTGCAGCGTGACGTAGACCACGGTCGGCCCGGCGTCTCGCTCGCGCATCTTGCCGAGAAGGGTCGTGTCGCGCTCCACTTCCTCGATGGGCGTAAGTAGTAGCGTCAGGTTCGGCCGATAGAACCCGGTGCGAACGGCACATTCGGGGGTAATCTCGAAGACCCGGCAGATGTCGTCGAGCACCTTAGGCGTCGCCGTCGCGGTGAGCGCGAGAATACGCTCGGCCCCGGCGGCTTTCGCGAAGCCCGCCAGCTTAAGGTAGTCGGGGCGGAAGTTGTGTCCCCACTCGGAGATGCAGTGCGCTTCGTCCACGGCGAAAAGCGAGACCTCCAGCGTCGTCAAAAGTTGGCGGAAGCGTTCATTGCTGAAGCGTTCGGGTGCGACATAGAGCAGACGCAGGTCGCCCCGGCGGATCCGTTCCATGGCGTCGCGGTAGCCGTTGGCATCCAGCGTCGAGTCAAGGCGGATCGCGGGGATGCCGCGTTTCGCCAGCGCGTCGATCTGGTCTTTCATCAGCGCGATCAGCGGGGACACGACGAGCGTGATGCCCGGCAACGCAAGCGCGGGGAGCTGGTAGCACAGCGACTTGCCCCCGCCCGTCGGGAACACGGCCGCGGCGGATCGCCCGGCGAGGAGGTGATCGACGACCTCTCCCTGGCCTGGGTTAAACACATCGAAACCGAAGTGCTCTTTGAGTAATGCCGTAGCTTGTTCGGACATAAGGCCCCCTGCGGAAAAGACTGGGCATAGGTGAACCGCCTCCTGATTATACGCCACGGCCGACCGCCCCCCGACGCTTGGCCTATGCTTGTATCACCCGCCCCCTGCCGACAATTGCCCCATGAACTTCTTGGCCCATCTCGTGCTCGCGCCCGACACTGCGGAGGGTATGGTCGGCGCATTGGCGCCGGACCTGATCCGTGGGCCGCTGCCGCGCGACCTACGACCGGGCGTCCTCATCGCAGCGCGCGAGCACCAGCTCATTGATCGCGTGACCGACGCCCACCCCGCGTTCTTGTCGGTGCGTGACCGGCTGCGGCCGAGCTTTGGCCGCTTCGGGGGCATCATCGCGGACGTCTTGTTCGACCACGCCCTCGCAGCGCGATGGGACGACTACCGCCCCATCACCCACGAGCACCTTCCCGACTATGCCCGGCGTGTCGGCCAAACCTTCACCGAGCACCATCACCTCATGCCCGAGCGTATGCGCTACGCCACGACCATGATGGCCGAGCAAGACTGGCTCAGCGGCTACGCGACTGTTACCGGCATCCGGCTCACGCTCGAACGCATGTCCCGCCGATTTAGTGATCGGCTGAGCATCGCGATCGATCTCGCACCGGCCGCAGACCTGCTCGTGGCCGACACCGCGTGGTTGCACGCCGCGTTTGCTACCCTCTGGCCCGACCTGCGATCGGCCGTCGCCCGATCCCGCCCCTCACCGCCCCACTCCCGGAAGCAAGCCCCCCGATGAACGCATCCACCCGACTCGCCGCCCTCGCCTGCTTCGCCATCTCGGCCAGCCCCGCCGCCGCACTCTCTACCGACGAGATCAAGACCATCATCGCGCAGCCGGCCGGCTCGGCCCAGGCCCAAACGCCGGGGCCCGCCGCCGAATGTTTCCCGATGAACCTCCTGCCCGACTGCGCCCCGGCCCCGATAGCGCTGCGCATCTACTGGGAGAACGACGGCGCTCAGCCCGACCCCTTCGACGGCTACGACCGCGGCTACACCAACGGGCTGGCGATCACCGTCGATCATCAACCGCGCTGGGCCGATGATCTCGCCGAGCATATGCCCTTCGCACAGGCGTTCAACCAAGCCCACGGCCAAGCACAGACCGCCGCAGGCTACGTCATCGGCCAACAGATTTTCACGCCGCGCAACATCGAAACCGCCGCGCCAATCCCCGGCGACAGGCCCTACGCCGGCTATCTCTACGGCGGGGTCTACTGGCAACGCCAGGCCGCGTTCCACGGCCGTGAAGACGCCGCCGTCTTCGACCACTTCGAGCTTAACCTCGGCGTCGTCGGCGACTCCTCCCTCGCCGAGGATGTCCAGGACAGCATCCACGGGCGGTTCGGCAGCAATATCCCCCGCGGCTGGGACAACCAACTCAAGGACGAGTTCGCCTACCAGTTCTACTTCCGTCGCAAGTGGCGATTCGACACCGGAGAGTTCTCGCTACCGCTGCTGGGCGACCTGGAAACACAAATCATCCCGCAGGCCGGCATCGCACTCGGCAGCGTCCACCGCTACGCCGAGGCGGGCGTCACCGCACGCATCGGCTTCCAACTACCCGACGACTTCGGCGCTGGCCGGATCAACGACCTCCGCTCCGCGACCGCGAACAACGACAACCCCGCCGGCCTGCCACAGGGCTGGGCGTGGTACGCTTGGGGCCGGGTCGGCGCGCGCTACGTCGAACACAACACCTTCCTGGACGGCTCAAACACCCGCAACCCTTCGCCCTCGATCGACAAAGAGCCCTTCCTGCTCGAAGCGCAGTTCGGCCTGGCCCTCAGCTACCACGACGGACCCTACACCCTCGACCTCACCTGGGGGATCACATTCGTCAGCAACGAGTTCGACGCCCCTGCCGGGTCAAACGCCGACGAGGGCACCGAATCCTACGGCACGATCACCCTCTCGCTAACCAAGCGGTTCTAGGATTCACACATCGCATCTCCAGCATGCCGCAGACCAAACGTCTATCGCTTATCGCAAGACAGGGAGGCGATAAAGGATGACTTCGTCTTCATCGCTGCCTAGGACATAGGCCCCACTGGGCACGATCATGTGGTAGCCGCCTTCGGCCCCCACCTCGTATAGCTTGCGGCCTGTCGCGGTCTCAAAAACCCACCCACGGCCCAAGTTCGCACAAATCAATGCACCGCCGTCGCAGAGCGAGGACCACCGCGCGACATCGGGCAGGCCGGAGATCGTCTGCACGCGTTCATAGGATTCGGTCTCCCAAATCATGAGCTGCTTCTCGGTGGTCGCGGCATAGAGATGGCTGCCGTTGTGCGAGAAACCCAGGCCATAAATCTGCCGGGTGCCGACGACGGTTCGCGTGTGCTGATGTGAATCGAGGTCATAAATCTTGATCTCCGCATCCCATCCGCCCGACGCCGCGACCCCGGCGTCTGAGCTAATCGCAACGCTGTATGACGAGGTGTTGTCGTTGACGAGTTTCGGGGCGTCACCATCCGCAAACGCCTCGACCTCTTGAAGCGTGGACCAATAGTGCCCACCGATGACGACATACCGCCCGTCGTCGGAGATTTCCATGTTGTAGCGTTCGCGATGCTCGTCGAGGTCCACAACGACCGTGCCATCTTGGCGGTAGAGGATGCCTGAGTGCGACCAGCTGCTGGCGGAGATGAGCGATCCGTCCTGATTCATATGCAGCCAGCCGACATCGGGCAGCGGCGCCTCGAATCGTGAAACAAGTTCGCCAGTCGCGAGCGACCAGACGTGCATCAGGCCATTGCGGCTCCACGCACTACAAAGCAGGCCGTCACCGCTCACGGCAATACGCGTGATCTCGTGCCCGACTGCGGAGAATCGGTAGGCCTCGCGCGGCTGACTCGTCGCGCGCACCTCCGCGAGTGCGTCGTGGTAGGCCTGCGTATTGCGGAGAGTTAGCAAGTACTTCTGAACACGATCAGCCTCGGCCGTCCGATCGGCTGCGAGATACTGCGCGACCACCCGACCACAAGGCCCGGCATGTGATCGAAGCGCACGGCCGGTTTCCATGACATAGCGCCGTACCGCCGCCCGCATCGCCGGGTCGGTCGGCAGGACCCCGGACTCGCGAAACGCAGTCTGCTCGGCCCCAAGCCGAGAAGCCGCCACCATCTCATCGGCCTCGCGCAGCGTCTTGACTCGGGCATCGATCCGTGACAACAAAGTCTGCCGAGACAACTCGATCGCAGCTTGATATTCACTCTCCGCCGCAGCGAGGGCCTGAGCAACAGGATCTTCAATAGGAGGGACCGTATCAGCGACCCCTGCCTCCTCTGCCCCCTGATCCTCCTCCCCGACATCGGCGGGTACATCTTGATTTCCCCGTTCTCCCGCCGCCTCCTCCCCCAGTCCGGGGAACAGCTCCACCTCGCCACCAGCGAGTTCAGGCATCAGCCCATCGCCGGGCAAGGCCGGGGCTTCCATCGGTAGGACGGCGGAGGCCTGTGCATGCAACCGCCTCGCCTCCTCTCGCAGTGCCAAGGCCTCCTCAATACGCAACTCACGGGTGAGGCTCTCGACCGCCGCCTGCATCACCCCCGCGAGTTCGTACTTCGCATGAGCAATAGCATGCTCGTAGCCAGCCACCTCGCCAGCTAGCGCGGAGGCCACCGGCACCGCGCCCGTGCGCAAAAAACGATCGCGTTCTTCAATCGCCTCACGGACCAACACCGGGTCGCCTCCATCAGCCAACGCTCGGATGTGCGCATCCATATCCGACTCGAGCACCGCCTGAGCAACTGCAACGCGGCTGGCAAAGGCTTCCCGCGCTGCTGCAACGGGGGCTAGCACGGGGTCCGGGGGCTGCTCTTCATCAACAGCAATCGCTGATGCAGGAGCAGGGGCGGGCTGTGATGTTCCACCGCCCTGTCCACAGCCGACCATGAGCGCTGAAAGTGCCAAACCGAAAAAGGCAAACCATCGCATAACTGTCTCCAAAGGAGTTTTCAATTGGGCACAAGAAGGTGCCCCAGTCTAGCCCACCCCCCTCGTAATACAACTAACAGCGCTCCTGCCTCACGGGCCCCCGCGCAAAGAACCCATGCGAGCCATCGCATGCCGCATGTAAGCTACTCGGCCAGCTCACGCACCCGGATGTTTCGGAACTGCATCTTCATATGCACGCCCTGATGCAGCTGGAGGCCAATAGGGCCGGACTCGGGGATCGTGTCGGCCTCATAGTCGACGAAGGGCTCGGCGTTGAGGAAGGTTTGAATCCGCTTGCCTTGCACGACGATGCGCAGCGTGTTCCACTCACCTGGCCTGTGGTGTTCTTCGACCGTGTCGGGCTCGGCCTGTGCAGGGTAGCCACCCTTGCCATCGGCAGGGGCGTAGATGCAGCCGGTCATGTCACGCCCAAGCGAACGCGACACCCCGATCTGAACCTGGTGCGAGTCGGCTCTCAAAAAAATACCCGAGTCGTAATCCTCATCGTCGGTCTGGTACTCGACGACGAGCTCGAAGTCGGTGTACTCCATGTCGGTCCAGAGGATGGAGCCGCGCTGGTCTTCGTTCTCACCAATGATGACACCGTCGACCAACTCCCAATGCTCGACCCGTCCGTCGGGGTCGGCGTGCCAGCCGGTGAGGTCGTCACCGATGAGCGGCTGGAAGTCGCCGTCGTCGTCCTGGGCGGGCACCCAGGTACAAGCCATCAGACAAACAGCGAAGGACACGAGGGCGGGGACGGCTATGTTCATAGTGGGTACCTTTTGATCGGGGACGATGGCCTGACATAACGGCTGAGGCACAAGAGAAACAGGGCCCGGTGTCAGTGTACCCCGCCAACCCTCCAGAACCTACAGGCGGGGCGGGCCGCACATTCGGGATTGCGGCACACGTACGATAGGATGCACCTATGCCCATCACGATCCGCCCCCTCCAACTTTTGGACGCCCAGCCGTGCGTTGCGCTACGCAGAGAAATGCTGCTGGATTCGCCGGCGTCGTTCGGCTCGTCACCCGAAGACGACTTGGGCTCGGACCTCGCACGTGTCCGCGAGCGGCTGTCGGATCAGACGAGCCAGGCGACGCTCGGCGCGTTTGATCCATACGAGCAACTGATCGGCTCGGTCGGCGTGGGGTGCCCAAACAGGCCCAAGCGAAAGCACATCGCCTCGGCCTGGGGCATGTACGTCGCGCCAAACCACCGCCGGCAAGGCATAGGCCGCCGACTCATGCAGGCAGCCATCGCATTCGCCAAGGCCCAAGACGGTGTCTCGCAGGTACAACTCAGCGTCAGCGCCTCCGCGCCCGGCGCGCGCCGACTCTACGAATCGCTGGGGTTTGTCGTCTGGGGCAGCGAGCCGAACGCGCTGCGTGTCGATGGGCAATCGTATGACGAGTACCACATGGCGCTAGACCTGACGGTCGCCACACGTGCATAACTCAAGGCCGAAATGCCGGCAACACAACCGCCCGCAGTTCCGCATCCGTCACACCTTCTAACTGCTCGTATAGCGAACGCAGCGCACGTCGACGCCGGTCGGGGTCAGCATCCTCGGCCAACTCGTTCGACCGTCGGGACGCGATCTCCATCACCCGCCGCGCCAACTCCGCCTCGCCGTACCAATCCCCCAGTGGTGTCCCCGCGTAGGCCCGACGCTCGTCCTGGATCAGATCGCGTGCCCCCGCCGCGCCGCCCGGCTGCGACAGCGCATCGAGTACGCGTTGCCGGCTCGCCGCGACCTGCTCGCCGATCCCCGCCGTCTGTTCCGCGACCGGCTCGGCCATGTGCTCGGGCACCTCGTAGTCCTGCACCGTGATCCACAACCCAAGGCGCATCCGCGCAAGACGCGCTTCGTCCCCGCCCTCCGAAGTGAGCACGGCCTGCAGCGCGCGGCGCACCGCGTCACGCTGCACACGCGTCGGCATCGACCAGTCCCGCTTCACGTTCTCCTCGCCCGCCGGGATCTCAAACGTATGCGCGAACGGCCCCTTATCTGCGACCACGGTCACCGCGCCGTTGCCCGCGAGCATCAGCGTATACGCGCCGCTGGCCCACGTCACACACTCACTCCCATCACTGGCCGAAAGCACGACGTTGGGCTCGCCCTCCCCTGCGTCAAATCGGCCGTTGCGATTGCGGTCGGTATAGACCACCCCCCCGACACACCGCCGGCCCAGCCGGCTCGTCCCATACGCGTGGGTCACGCTCACTAAGTCGCGGTCAAACTCTCTTTCGTGCCACTCGACCGACCCGATCCCTACCTGCCTGAACTGCGGCGAGAGCATATTCGCCCGGTGGCCCCGGCCTGGCTGCATCCCGCCGGGGTGGCGCTCCAGCCCCCAGTCGATCGTAAAGGCGACGTGACCCTGCAGTGGATTGAGCGCCGCGACAAACACGTTTTCACCTGTCAGGTAAGCGTCAAATCCCGCCGCCTCGATCCGGTGCGTGTAGCGCCGCCCCGTGTAGTGCTCAAGCCCTGGCTCCTCGTCGTGGCCTTGGCCGTGCACCGACATGTATCGGCTATGGCTCCGCGCCGCCTCGACCAGTGCCGCGTCGAACACCAGCGGCGGCACCGGCTGGGCCACACGCAACTCCTCCACAAACAGCGACATATCGACGTAGTCAGGCGTATCCATCTCACGCGCGTTGAGCGGCTCGATCAACAACGCTTCCCCCAACGGGTCGGCCCGCAAACGGTTCAGATACTCCAGCGCCTCAACCTCGTCCGGGGTAGGCCCGGCATCCGCCTCCGCATCCGCCTGCCCCTGCGCCGCCGCAGCGCCCGGCAAAAGCAACGCCCCCAGCACGCCAAACAGTACCACTCGACTCGACTTCAGCAGGCGATCACCGGTCAATCCCATCAATGCGTCTCCTCGCCAAGTTCAAGTTCCGTGTCGCTAGGAAGCGGCGTGATCGAGATCACTCCCTGACTGACGCGTGGCCGATGCGTCTCGCCGTAGGTAATCTCAACGATGTCCCCGACCGCGATGCCCTCTTGCACCGCGAAGTCCACGATCTGGAACGGCATCTCCATCGTGTCCATCCCGACCGAGCCGTTGGCGGCCTGGTAGTCGGGGATCGCTTCGTGCCGAGCGCGGAACTCACCCGCCGGGGAGCCGTCGTGAAGCTTCGTCACCCGAGCCCGGACGGTGTAGACGTGGTCGTACGCAGCAGCGTCGGCCCTCACCCCATCCCCGCAGCCGGCCAGATGCGACAAGAGAAGTAGCACAGCCCCCCCCATCGTTGCCACAGCCCAAGCCCGAGGACAGTCAAATCGCCCCCCGCTGCCCCATCCCAATACCCGTCTTAGCACACCAACTCGCATGGCGACTCCTCGTCCCGAGACTGATCGGCTCATCCCGATCGGATGCACAACTATAGCGGGCCCAATAGTCCGCTCCACACCGGCAAAGACGGGAAAATCGATCCCCTGGCACAGCCCAGGAAATAATCGCGTTGGCCGGGTTGACAGGGGCGGTGAACCCTGCTCTAATGCTCGGCCCAGCCGGGCGACCCGCCCTGGCCCTTCGGGTGGTGTTTTGGAAGGTTTCACGACTTTTCCACACACCAGGCAGCGAGCTTGACAGCCGCCCGCCGAACACTAGAATCCTCCGCTCGCCTCACCTCGCGGTGAGGCCCACGGGGCCGGCAAACACCGGCTCCGGATGAGTGATTGCAGATCTTTGACAAGTGAACAGTTGGTAATGTTGCGAGGATGTGACCCCGCGTACCCGATCAGCTTCTGACCGGCCGCGAGGTAAAAATCCCGGGATTGTGTCTTCACAGGCAATCCCACGGATCACGTCCAAGTAAGCTTGTCAAGGGGCTTCACCTCCTCTTGGCAAGGACGAATTATCCAAACCCCTAAGTCCTGCCGTAGACTAGCCGCTCGGTAGGCCGGTGACGTGTCCGCACGTTGTCGAGACCGCTGACACATCCTCGGATGTGTTGGTTATGCAGGCATTCTCAACGAGAAGACACCGCGGGTCCTGCTTGCAGGTCCGCAAAGTCAATAAAAATAATCGAAGAGTTTGATCCTGGCTCAGATTGAACGCTGGCGGCATGGCTAAAACATGCAAGTCGAACGAGAAAGGGACTTCGGTCCTGAGTACAGTGGCGAAAGGGCGAGTAATGCGTACCTAACGTACCTCCAGGTGCGGGATAGCTCGGGGAAACCCGTGGTAATACCGCATGATCCCGTCGGGCCATATGGCCTGATGGGCAAAGGCTTGCTGCCTGGAGATCGGGGTGCGTCCTATCAGCTTGTTGGTGAGGTAACGGCTCACCAAGGCGAAGACGGGTAGCGGGTGTGAGAGCATGACCCGCCGCATCGGGACTGAGACACTGCCCGGACTCCTACGGGAGGCTGCAGTAACGAATATTCCGCAATGCGCGAAAGCGTGACGGAGCAATGCCGCGTGTGGGATGAAGCATCTAGGTGTGTAAACCACTGTCAGGTTTTAGGAAGTTCTGACCAGAACCAAAGGAAGAGCCGGCTAACTCTGTGCCAGCAGCCGCGGTAATACAGAGGGCTCAAGCGTTAATCGGAATCACTGGGCTTAAAGGGTCCGCAGGCGGATTGGCAAGTATCTTGTGAAATACCACGGCTCAACCGTGGAACTGCTGGGTAAACTGCCAATCTTGAACACGACAGGGGCTACCAGAACTCTAGGTGGAGCGGTGAAATGCGTAGATATCTAGAGGAATGCCAGAGGCGAAGGCGGGTAGCTGGGTCGTTGTTGACGCTCAGGGACGAAAGCGTGGGTAGCGAACGGGATTAGATACCCCGGTAGTCCACGCCCTAAACGATGTGTACTAGATCGCGGAGGTTTTGACGCCATCGCGGTCGAAGCAAAAGTATTAAGTACACCGCCTGGGGAGTACGGTCGCAAGGCTAAAACTCAAAGGAATTGACGGGGGCTCACACAAGCGGTGGAGCATGTGGCTTAATTCGAAGCAACGCGAAGAACCTTATCCAGGGTTTGACATGGTTGGATTAGCTTCCCGAAACGGAAGTGACGCGTTTACGTGGAACAACCACAGGTGCTGCATGGCTGTCGTCAGCTCGTGCTGTGAAGTGTCGGGTTAAGTCCCTTAACGAGCGAAACCCTTGCCACTAGTTGCCAGCGAGTCATGTCGGGGACTCTAGTGGGACTGCCGGTGTCAAACCGGAGGAAGGTGGGGATGACGTCAAGTCCTCATGGCCTTTATGCCCTGGGCTGCACACGTGCTACAATGGTATAGACAGAGCGACGCGATACGGTAACGTGGAGCAAATCGCACAAACTATGCCTCAGTTCGGATTGAGGTCTGCAACTCGACCTCATGAAGTTGGAATCGCTAGTAATCGCGTATCAGCTACGACGCGGTGAATAAGTTCCTGAGCCTTGTACACACCGCCCGTCACGTCATGGGAGCCGGGAGCACCCGAAGTGGCCACAACTCAGTGGTCCCTACGGTGAGCTCGGTGACTGGGACGAAGTCGTAACAAGGTAGCCGTAGGGGAACCTGCGGCTGGATCACCTCCTTTCTAAGGGATACCTTAGAACCGGAAACGTGGAACACTCGGTAAACCGGATACCCCGGAGCCAAACAAACCCCACAGCGGAGCGATCCGCACCGGTCAAGTCAACACAACCTCGCCCGCTAAGTCGCAAGACAACGCGGATAATGCATGGGCAACCATGCACCAAAACAACCAACTGTTCACTTGTCTGAGATCCGCATCTCCGTCACACGGAAGCGATCAACAGACAAGCCCGCCAAGCTGAAAAGCATGGCGGGCTTTTTCGTGCGCGCATCAATCACCCGCCCCACCACCAAAACACCAATCCCTCCAACCCATCATCACCCTGCCTACCAGAAGTCCCACCGCATCGCTATCATCGAACGTCCCCTTCCCGTCCTCGGCTGCCTCGGCTTCCTCCTCAGAACGCGTACGAGAAGTTCCTCGGGTGGGATGGGCATCTTGCCCGTCGTCAAGGCGCAGCCTTGAGTCGTCGTGGTTTCTCAGGCCTGCGGCCTGACGACAGGCGGGACGCCTATCCCACCTCAGACATGAAGCCACTTCTCGTACACGTTCTTAAAAACCCTGGGTCGAATCCACTTAGCCCTGACACTCCTCCACAACCAAGGCGACCCCATGCCCTCCTGGACCCCCTGCACCACCATCCCGATCGGCCTCAAATCCGGCCCAGTCGCGCTCCCCGAAGAAGCAATCTCTCAAGGCCGCTCCCTGCTCGACGCCGTCCTAAGCGAGTTCCCGCCCGACTCCCAAAAACTCGCCGACATGGTCCGCCTCCGCACCGCCAACCGCTTCCACAAAGAGGCCGTCGCCTACGCGCGATGCATCGACCGGACCTGGCGCGACATCATCCTCGCCAACATCGCCTACGACCTCGCCGTCTCCATGTTCGGCTGCTCGACGATGGCCCTCGCCACCCCCACCGGCCCGGCCCTGGCACGCAACATGGATTGGTGGCCCGAAGACCTCCTCGCCCAAGCGACCTACCTGCTCGACTACCACCAAAACAACACCCCCGCCTTCACAACCGTCGGCTGGCCCGGCTCAATCGGAGCCGTCAGCGGGATGTCGCACCGCGGATTCGCCGCCACCATCAATGCCGTAGCCGCCCCCGAAGGCCACGCCCTCACGGGCTACCCCGTCCTCCTCCAACTCCGCCGCGTCCTCGAAGATGCAGCCGGCTTCGACCAAGCCCTCGACCAGCTCACCCACACCAAACTCACCACCGGCGTACTCTTCATGCTCGTCGGCAAAGAAAACCACCAACGCGTCGTCATCGAACGCACCCCGACCCGCCACGCCCTGCGCTGGGCAAAAGACGACCTCCCCCTGCTGGTGACCAACGACTACCGCGCCCTGGACCAGCCACCGACCGACGCGACACACACCCTCGCACAAACTGCATGCGCCCGATACGCCGCGCTCGAAACCCTCGCGACCGACCTATCGCCCAACGAAGCTGCGAACGACACCCCCCTGCTCGACTGCCTGACCGACGACCGCGTCCAAATGGGCATCACCGCCCAGCACATGATCTTCCGCCCAGCGATCGCCCACGCCCGTGCATACGTGCCAGCGAGATTGCTCGGCGAACGATAATCCCAATCGCGCCACAGTCGAGGCGATCACACGTATCAGGTACAGTCACCCCATGAAAAACACCCTTCCGGAAAAACGCAGCCCACTCAAATCTCCCCCGCCTCGCTACGCTGGCCAGTCCTTGCAGAAAATGCAGGACGAATTCCTTGAAAACAACATCCTGATCTGGCTCCTCGCAGCCGCCGTCGGCCTCTTTGTCGCCGTCCTGCTGTGGGCTCTCTGGTACTTCAACTACACGATCTACGAAGCCGCCTGGATCACCTCGGCTGTAGCCATCTTCTACATCTTCTTTGCGGCCTACCGAATCTGGAAAGCCCGTCACCAAATCCGCGCATTCCGCCTCGGCCTTGAAGGCGAACGCACAGTCGGCGCACTCCTCGAAGACCTCCGACGCGACGGCTACCGCGTCCTCCACGACATCCCCAACGCCAAGAAACAAACCTTCAACATCGACCACGTCCTCATCGGCCCTGCCGGCATCTTCGCCATCGAGACCAAAACCTTCAGCAAGGTCGGCACCCGCGACGAAAACATCCGTCTAAACAACAACGAACTCATCATCCCCAACGTCGGCCGAGGCGAACAAACCGCCAAGTACCTGGCTCAAACCCAAGCCAACGCCGACTTCCTCCGCAAGTACCTCACCGAATCCACCGGCCACAAAATCCACATCCAGCCCGTCCTCATCTTCCCCGGCTGGTGGGTCGATGAACCCAGCAACCCTACCGACCGCACCGCCCTCCCGATCTGGGTCCTCAACGAAAAACGCATCTTCAACTGGATCACCAACGCCCCACCCAAGCTCTCCCACGAAAACATCGCCCTCTACACCCAGCGCATCCGCATGCACGTCGATGATTGTTACGACTAAGTTGCGAGACATCCACTGAACACCGCAGGCCACAATTTACAGACTACAAAGCATCAGCGAGTGCTGCCTTGTGCCTTGCCGTAGTACCAGATGCCATCGGACAAACGATCCATTGCTACCCCGCCCACGAATGGCGGCGCAGACCTACAGCACCGCCTATTGAGGTATTGCGATTTGATCTCGAAGCCGCCTGACAATACTTCGATAGTCCGCAGCAATCGCGGCAGCCTCGTGAGCATGATGGGCTTCGCGTATACAGACATCAGGATCAGCGACGCCTGTAGAGAGATACTGCTCGGTTGCTTCCCATTGCTCGGCCAACACTTCAATGCCATCCAGTATTTGGCCTAGATCGTTTCGAGTCAATGTGATCTGGATGTCGTTCATGGGCAATCTCTTCGTTACTTGTCATTCCGCCAGCCAGTGCTTGACATGGTGTACATCAAGGCATCAGTTTATTCTATACTGCGTCAATGGCTATGACCTTTTCGCAAATCACGCTTGGAGCCGAGTATTCACGGCCACGGTTAGCCGAACTATGGGGATATCGGGGATGGCAAGCTATCGCTCGTGGAGTGGTAACGCCACGCAATGAGAACAAAATTGTACTCTTCGTTACTGCTGAAAAACAGGCCCAGCTTGAACAATACTACGACTACTTAACTGATGATAAATTGCATTGGGAAGGACCAAGCGACCACTTCGCTGAAGACCGCATGGTGAACTCATCGCAATCAGATGACGAGGTTCATCTCTTCTTTCGCAAGCGTCATCACAACGATTTCGTCTATTACGGGAAGATTGACCTTTTACAATGCGAACGCCTGCTTGATCGCCCAAGCCGGTTCCAGTTTCGTCTCTCCGAATGGCTTTCGTATGATTGAATGCCAATACAGCTGTAACTAGCGTAGCCAACCCGTCCGGTTACTTTCTCTCGGAAACGTACTTCCCACTCATCACTCACCCACAGCTTTTACTCCGCCAATCGTTTTACTTCATCCCCTTCACCTCCCCATACCGTAGCCCGAGGCCGTGGCGGCAGCGGAGGTTGCGGCCGGGGAAGAGTTCGGCGTAGCGCTTCAATAGACGCTGGGCGTCCTTGCTGTACGGGCGGTTGGGGTGGGTGTTCGTCTTCAGCCATAGGTGGGCGAGCTGGGCGTCGTTCCATTCCTGCGGGGTGCACAGGGGGAGGAAGAGCTTGGTGACTCGGCCACCCGGGAGTTTTTTCTTGGTGGGACAGGCATCCTGCCTGTCATGGTCTTGCTGCTTCACAGGCAGGATGCCTGTGCCACTACACACCGGGCAGACGAGGAAGTGTTGCTTGAGCTTGGCATGCTGGCGGTAGCGTTCGACGGTGAGCGTGGTCTGCCAGTCGGCGGGGAGGCCGAGCATCTTGAGGCCCATGGCAAAGCCCGCGCCGCGGTTGGGGTTGATGGCAGGCGGGTCCAGGGGCGAGGAGGAAAGTTTAGCCGGCGGGCTTGCCCCGCCGCGTGTCCCCGGCTGTGAGCCGGGCGCTGCGCGGCCGGGAGACGCTGCTCCTTTCGCCTTCGGCGAATGACAGACAGGCATGTCTGTCCCCCTTGTCGGCGGATCGCCGGCGGCTTCGCGGGCGCTGACCTCGTCCCACCAGCGGGTGGCGTCCGCGGCGGGCTTGAAGGCGTTGGACTTGGGGGTGCGGAAGTCGCCGCGCAGGGGGGCGGTCTTCTCGAATCGGTGGTAGTGCCAGAGGTCCTCGGCGGTGAGAGCGATCGAGCCGACGCGGTCGGGGCCCCGGAAGTTGTCTCTGGCTGCCCCGGCGTCGGAAGCCGACCCGACCCCGGGCTTGCCCCCGGACATGGCCCCGGCCCCCCGCCGCCAGAACGCGTCGGGGAGTTGCCGCCAGAGGGACGCGGCGGTAAGTGTGAAGCAGCACGAGCGATCGACGCACCCGGCGCGGTTGTGCCAAGACGCCTTGGCGTCGAAGGTGGGCAGGGCCGGGATAGGCGGGGTGCGGATCGTCATGGTCGTCGTGCGATGCGCCGAAGCGCGGAGGCGGAGACACGGGCGCATGGCATGGAGGGGCGGAGGCGCAAGAAAAAGCCCGGCCGTTTGGCCGGGCTTCAAAAGCGTTTATGCATCAAGGCAGCGGTCCGGCCTAGCGACGGCGGCGGAGCAGCGCGAAGCCACCGAGGCCGAGCAGTGCGAGCGAGCCGGGCTCGGGGATGAAGTTGACTTGGCCCATGGTGGTGCCGGTCGACGAACCGGAGATGTTGTACTCGAAGGTAACGTCTTGGGTTGGACCCCCAAAAAGCGCGCCGAAGCCAAACGAATCACCACTTTGAAGGGTTGGCCCCCCCCCCCCGTTCAACTCCGAAACGGAGAAGTTGTCGGGGACACCGGCTTCAGATGTCCCCAACCCGTCATTGCCGAACTTAGCCGCAAACGCCAGCAAGTCCGCGTCGGCGGCGTCATCGAGGCTGAACCAAGCGGCCGCGTCGAGGCTGCCAGAGGCCGAGGCGATGGTGTAACCATCGAACTGGATGGCGGCACCGGAGGTGTTCACCAGTTCCACCGCCCCCGTGTCCGGGTCGATGTTGAGCTCGAGGCCTTGAGCCCCGGCAGTCCCGCAGGCCATCACACAACCGGCGGCAAGAAGAGTGGCTTTCAGATTCATCTCGAGATTCTCCTGGGTAAATTCTAGCGAGGCAATACTATAAGACTAACACATATTAGTGGGCACGTCGACGCCGACGGCAAAAAATTGTGCCCGCGACGACTAAAGCGGTAAAGGTACCGGGCTCGGGAACGGCCCCCAAGGTCAAGGAGGCGGGGTGGGAGGACCCAAAGTTCGACTTCAAGAGCGAGAAATCGCTCAAGTTGACCAAGCCGTCACCCGTGAAGTCGCCATCGAGTACCGAGGCACTGGAACTTCCGAAGTTGGATTTCAGGATTGAGAAATCGGTCAAGTTCACATTTCCGTCCATGTTCGCGTCGCCGGGCAGGCGTTGGGCGAATCGGCCGTTGACCATGGTGCCGGAGAACTGCACGACTT
>WURV02031792.1:0-22734 GCA_011762755.2 Epimenia babai
ATGTCGCTTATCTCCCCGCTATGTCGTCATCTCATTGTAAATAAACATGGACCTATCATAGACTTAGCGGAGTGTGCAACATATATAGTTCATGTGTAGACATTTAGAACCAGAGGCGTGAATGGAAAAAGGTCAATTGTCTGCCCAGACTCGGATGCGTTTTCCACACTAGGTGTTTTTCCCCCACTCTATATAAGTGAGGCTAATCAGATTGTTATGTTAACCATATTAAAAGGCTAGCATTGTAAAGGGCCCAAAATTGCCCATCACAACGATTACTTCGGTAATACAACCAATAAATACATACATACATATAAAACAGGCATATTGTTCAGTCCAGTTGGGGCGGTGGTGGTGGTCGTCGTCCTCGTCGTGGTGATAGGCGATGACGATGGCAACGATGATGAGAATAAAATAATTAATAAGAATAATCAGGAAAATAATAATGTTTTGTGGTTAATCGGGTTATTGATGGAGTCTTCTTCTGTATTAGTGTAGGAAGCTCATTACTGTTTTAGTGTTAATTTATTTGTGTTATTTTTGACGTTGCTCAGCACCTATCAATGTTTTTAGATGGTGTATTGCATTGATGTAGTGTGTTAGACGTCAATGCTATTAGTGCACTTTAAATCAAATATATTTCATTTCATATTAAAAGAGTAACTGGTGGATAACATAAAATGACAACAATACCTGACTTTTATATCAAATACTGATATGGTTTTCTGACGGTGTAAAAGTTGGCCGTTGCCCACTGGTGCATACGTTTATTGTTTGTAGCTTGATGGACACAGCTCTGCTCGGATCGCGAGCGTTCCGCCTCGCTGATATTGCGTCAAAAATTGCGTTTAATCGATGTAGGTCATCGATGTGTTAAGGATATGCAAACGATAAACAGGAGGGATGCATATTAATTATTATAGATATAGCTAACTATAGCTGCGGGCAGTAATCGTACACAAGCGTTATTTTATTTTAAGTGTCGAAAACGAATAAGCACTCTGTGAATGCATGCGTGGACCGATTTATTCGCCCGATCACCCACCTATTAATAAGTGACTGGTTGCAATCGTTACTGTAAGTGAAATGTCAATCAGTGAAATTCCTCTAACCACGGTTGATAGATTGGTCGTTTACGGGTGTTATAATTACTGGTACATGACAATCACTATGATGGGTGTCTTTCAAAATCGAGATGTCTAGGTACAAGATAGATAATAATTAATCACAACCCACCCGTTTCTACCACCGTCCCAGTCTCCGCTTGTCTCCGTGTTCAGTTTATTCTGAGTCATTCAGTCAGCGAATTCAAGGTGGCCAAGTACGGCTGGTTTTCGGGATCTAAAAGCGTCAAAAAAGCTCAAAGCTCTCTTTCTTTCTCAAGATAGTGATTCATAATTCATCGGGTGAAAAATAGTAAATCAATGCATCAACATCCACCTACGGAAAACGCCTGTAGCAGTAATTTCACCAAAAAAATCTACCGTTAGAATGTAGAGATATAAGGTGGAATTACGCAACTCGCATCGCGCGTATTGTTGCGATATCATAAAATTATATTCAAATATGTAAAATTCATAGAAATATCTTTTTAAAGAACACGATTACATCTATATCACAGACTGATAATTTTTGTTGTTATACGTATATGTATATTTCACTGTGTCAGCTTTGAGAGAGGTCTAATGATGAGAACACGTTGGTCCCAACGTATTGCTACAGGCAGCGGTCGTTTAGGGGGCGGTTAGCGTAGTGTTAAGAGCGTTTGACTTAAAATCCAGAGGACCACGGTTCAATTTCTGCTTCAGCCAGTACACTACGCGCGGCGTTTTTCTGGCAGAAAACGCTTTAAACCCTTGTGCCGTGCCCGTGGAGGTCTGAGAAGCCCTTGCAGTGTGGATGTTATGACTTTCTCCTTCTGACGGGGCGGTGTTTTATATGCTCTATGGATGGTCTCTATGTCACTTACCTTCCGCCATGTCATACTATTGTAAATAACCATTTGATCATGTTGACTTAGCGGAGTGTGCGACATTTGTAGCCCGCCTGTAGATATTTGGAACCAGTGGCATGAATGGAAGGTCAATTGTCTGCCCAGAGTAGGTGTATCTTTTTCCAGTAGATGTTCCCCCACCGCTTATAGGTCCGCCTAAGGAATTTGTTGTGTAAACCCAATTTGTAAGCAAGCTTTTGGGCCAGGAATGGCCAAGACAACGATTACGTTGGTTATCACCCTCTAACTGCATGCATGCATACATGCGTCGATAGTCTCTTTTTGTCACCAATGGTTATCATAATTATCAGAAAGTCCAATTTTGCATCATATGACTATGACGATAAATTTATGAAAGAAGCAGAAATTCAGATACAACTTAAAATTACCAACAGTTACACCAGAACTCAACTATAACAGACAATGATTAGAGTATATTTTCTTTTACGTTTTCGTCGTCTAGAGTCTGGCTAAAGGTGTGTTTTGTTGAATGATAAAAGAGTACAATACAGAGCTATCGCCTTAATTTGGGGGCAGCTGGCGTGGTGGTTAGAGCGTTCGACTGGTTCAAATCCCGCTTTGACCAGTATACTGACTGTGGCGTTTTTCGGGCTGAAAACGCCTCAAACCCCACTGCTCATGGAGGTCTGGGTAGCCCTTGCAGTGTTGTTCTGTTGGCGTTTGCTGTGCTTCAGATTCTGTATATATGTGCTCTCTATGTCGCTTACCTTCCCGCTTTGTCATCATCTCATTGTAAATAAACATGGACTTATCATAGACTTACCTAAGTGTGCGACATATGTAGTTCACATGTAGACATTTAGAACCAGTGGCGTGGATGGAAAAAGGTCAATTGTCTGCCCAGACTCGGTGGGTTTTTCATACTAGGTGTTTTCCCCCACCCCATATAAGTGAGGCTAATCAGATTATCATGTTAACCACATTAATAGGCTAGCATTGTAAAGGGCCTATGATGGCCTATCACAACGATTACTTCGGTAATCAGCCTATAAATACATACATACATCCATATACCTTCATAAAATTTCAATAACCTACTTTATGACAAGTCATTCTCGATATTCAAGCTAGAAAATCTCCCTCATTTCTCGTCGCGGAAGGCGCGGTGAAAAAACTTGTATGGATTCAAACCCACGACCTCTCGTTTGCGAGTTACTGATTCTAACCACTGTACCTGTCTCACCGACATTTAACGATACAATAACTATTGCCAATGCCCGTACGTAAGTATATTGCATGAATACAAGTAAAATTAAATTTTTAATTTGTTTTATTTATTTTGTATGCGCTTTTATGATGTTTTTCAACGGCGTTCATGGACGACACATATATATTTACTTGTGCTTGTTTATGCATACTGTTGATACAGTAGACTGTTTAGACTGTTATGAATAAGGCATCGCGTAGTACTGTGTAATTTTTCCTGTGACACAGATCGAGTACCGCCCGTGCATCATTCCGTCGGACTGCTGGGAGCTGATGAAGGAACTGTTAGCGACCATTATGGGGAAGACAGTGGAGAACGCGCCGGCGTACCTAAAGACCCGGATGGACGTCGAGTACAGCCCGACGGACACGATCCAGCAGTACTTGGAGCATTTCAACGGTTTCAGGAAGGCGACGCAGTTGCAGATGCAACAGCAGCCGCAGCAGACGCAACCGCAGTCGCAATATTCGTGAAGAGCGGCGACGCGTTGAACGGTTTTTGGCCGTTCTGCGAAATACGGATATTGTGAATAAAGAATCCGGAATCGCGTATTGTTCGTCGTCCCGCGAAAGTGTTCTGGCTTGACATACGAAATACGGAGAGTGGTTCTGCTAGGGCTACATCGCTCTAACGTGGCTGTACGCCGCGTGCTGTCTAGCTTGTCTCAGGAGGGCATTGCCCTCACCGATGCAATAGCGGACACGCCAGCAGTCGAAAAATTCACGATTGATGGGAACTGTGCAGTTTTTAGCCACTACCGAAGTGTACATCTGAGAATTCAATACGCAATATCATGTAATTCACTCCCCAGTTGCAGGGGTGATCACTCTCGATATAACAGCGCGAATGCGTTGGAGTTTGGCCCGTGAAAACAATCGCTATGCAAACTTGGGGTAGTAAGCTGAATTTGTGTTTTATAATAGGGAAAGACCCAGACTTTAGTACCAATTTATTAATGATATTAATTATTGCTTAATTATACCCTTTTCAGCTTTACAATCTCATTTCAATTGGCCTACCATTCACTCCGCTGGTTTCAAACATTTACAATGGGCTACATATGTCGCACGCTACACTAGGTCTCTGAAAGGTTAATTGTTATTACAATAAGATGACATGGCAGGGAGGTAATCAACAGAGACCATCCATAGCACAGACCATTGAAGCACAGCAATGTCAGTGAGAAAAACTCTAACAGAACCACACCGCATGGGCTACCCAGACCCCCTAGGACACACAGGTTTCAGCCCAAGAACGCCACATCTAGTATACTGGTTAGAGCAGGAATTAAACCAGGGACCCCCGGATTCGAAATCAAGTGCTTTAACTTCTACGTTAACTGCCCCCTTAGTATTACTAGTGTGGAAAAAATTCTTAGATTATGGCAATGAGAAGCTGGGCTTCTAACCACTACAATCCGTTCATGATAAAAGATACATATTGCCGCAAAATATATCATGATTCAATTTAAACATTTAGATATGAGATCGGCTGCAACCACTATCGACAAAGCGTGAACAAAAAGCACGTAGCAACAGCTGTTGCCGAGGCAAATAGTTCGACTACGCAAGGTACAGCCTGGGACATCGATAAAAAGCTACATTGTACTTGAACAATGGGCCGGTCACATGAGGCAGGCCATGCAATGATGGAGAACAGCTGGCCATATGATTAGCATCGAAACGGTTCAGGTTGAGCAGGCATTTCTATGGTTAAAAAAGGATTGCAGACGAACGTATTTATGGCACGTCATGTGACATACGGTATCCCTCACCAAGATCACCAAACATTAATGCTCAAGCTTTTTTTGTTTTAAACATATTTCTATTTCAATTGAATAATTTATGAGGCGATATTGCTCTCCCTCGCAGCGAAGGCTTGCAATGAATAAAACTACGGTACTTCATCTACAAAATGGTGTTGCTCTCGGTCCCTTGCGCGTTACTGACGGATGTAGGTAAAAAAACATGTAATACAAAAATGATGTTTGAATGACTAACGGTGACGAGCAGACCAACAGACTAAATATTTGATGTTATATGTGAATGTTAAAGAAAACACTGACCACATCGCACGCATTCTATAAATAAAATATAAAATGCGGACTAAAATTAAAATTAGGTTACACCCATTTCAATAACGATTACTAATTTCAAAATTCTAACACGGCAATTCAAAATTTTATTACACATTTATGAAATATTTAACAGCGTAAGAAATTTTCAGTCAGTGTAAAGGAAAGGCGGTCTTGTGGAGACATCGTAACCTGCAGGCCAAAAAATCACTTGAAAAGCACAGAAAAATCCTTACTTCTGCTGGAGAATGTTGTGCGTTAATTACTAGAGGTGAAGGTACCACCAGAGGTTAACGGGTTCTATTTACCCTGCATTTTTCTGCAGTTAGAGAACCACGTAGCGAGTTTTAACGTCATAAAAAACTTATAACTTTTCTGAAACGTTGATAAAGGATATCTTTGATTCAATCGAGTAAAAATAATGTAATTTTTAATATCTATTATCTTATGCCACTGATTCCGAAAAAGGACTGCCGACTTATTTCGGAGATGCCGATAAATCGGACACTGGTCGTGATTCTGTTATATCATCCTTCGCAGGCGATACGCGGGTATTTAAGGTATTGTATATGAGCTGAATAACTGCTATATCAGACAACAGTTTTCTGGATAATCTTTACAAGCAGTAAACATTGCTGTTTGCCTTTTAGTAGATGACATCTGCATTAGCATTTAGTCAAAATTTGGAGCTTCAAAAAAAACCTCAAGTGATATTCAAGTATATATATAATGTATTAAAGTCTACATATACATCGATATTAAATTACACAAATGGCGTAGATTAATGAAAAATTAGTGGCTTACTCCGGAAAGCCTATAGTTCACCCTTGTTCCTGTGAAATTGTCAATATCCTTACAAAATAATTCAGGTGAAATAATTAGGCAGGACAATGGTTAATATAGTGTTGGTGAACCATTTTTCTTGAATTCATCTCATATCACATATTCATGGATCTATAGTATAACATAACGGCTTATTCGAGCAACCTAAGACTTCAGAACGTGCTAGAGAATTTGTCTAGCAACAGCCCGTGGCTGTTATACATGCGAATCTTTATAAAGTCACCCCACTGTTTTGTAAGACGAGATTGTCGGCCTAAATGAGGTAGCGACGGCTGTCCCTATGAAAAAAAAGGTTTTCGTATATTGAGTTGCATTATGTGTACAAAATCGAAATGTAAAACGAAAATCTGCTCTATAAATGCATGCCTGCAGCGAGAGATTAGCATCAAGCCGCTGCCTGGGCTATCACTGGGTCTTTCCAAAGCTCGCCTCGGTAATCCGTGGCTAACCCGACGAACAGATTTGCTAAATTTAATACGGCGCCGGAAAAAGCCGTAATGAAATCCACAGAGTCTGGGTGAATGGCCGACACTCGCCCGTACGCGCCAGTGTTTCCGGATGCCTACGGACAGCTGACAAATTTGGCGACCCGCGCAGAATCAGCGATAGTTTGGTGATAACTTACAAAGACACGAGCGGCTGAAATGCGGCGATGGAAGGTGAATGAGGCCTTTACGTAACCGTAGTCCTAGGCCTACCCAGACCTTCAATATTTGTGGTGAGGCTTCCTGGCGCTTGTTGTAGACCTGCCTCTCCCAAACCGTCACAGTGAGCTTTGTGTGCAGCTTCAAAGTGTGGTATATAAATATCGCCCTTGACTTAATTATTATATCTATTATTACTGATAGGGCATTTACACTGCGATATTTCTTGCGCTAATTTCTGCTTGCAATTTATTGCGCTGAGCATTTACACCGAGATACTTTAGTTCATCGATAGCGATAATGCCAGTTGCGATATCATGTCGTCACATGATCAAATAAAGATGGCGGATTGAACTTCACATTCGAGTGATTCTGATAGTGACATTGAAGTAATCGCTGCTGTTATCCTAGCCTGTCACGCGAGATTTAATCGTGGTTTTATGACAGTTTGGGTTCGTCATACCGCATAAAATAGCCTGCTCTCGGTAGGCATTATTTAATTTTTCGGTTTCAACGTCGATCAGCTTACGAGCCACCATTTTGTGGTAGTATTTTACCGTACAGACAAACGTGATCACCTGAGTCAGGTGTTGAATACTGGTATACCATTGGATAAATGTGTGCAAAAAATTTCAAGAATAGAGCCCTGGTCTAATGCCATATTTCTTGCAACTTTTGACGATTTTTTGCAAATATTAACGAGCGCAAGAAATCGCAGCAAGAAATATCGCAGCTTGAACGCCCTAGAAGAGTATCTAGAAGAGTATCTGCATAATTAATAAAAATCACAGTAATCTCCCTTGCACACAGCATTCGAGTGGTGGACGATTTATAAACGTATTTTATTCTGATCTAACAAACACGCGAAAAGCATAACTGATTCGCGCGTATGCGTTTCTTAAAAATTCAGTCGTGGCACGAGTTGGTATTGTTAAATATAACTGCCGTTATTGGAAATCTGAAAA
Organism: Epimenia babai; assembly: GCA_011762755.2. Lineage (NCBI taxonomy): Eukaryota > Metazoa > Mollusca > Solenogastres > Cavibelonia > Epimeniidae > Epimenia > Epimenia babai. Next base: position 7,748 of record WURV02031792.1, read on the forward strand.
TACGCTGAGAACTGAATGTGACAATGGCCCACCCACTAACTCTGAACTTTTTGACATTTATGAAATAGAGAAATACAGGGTTTTGTCTGGTGAAATCCTAGTCTGAACTAAATCCACGGAGAAGCTCGCGTTTTTCCAAATTCCCGGTCGTTATTAATCGGTTTTTCTCTATTGCACGTGTTACTTAGTACTGGCGCGATACCTACAGTCGAGATGTAGAGGCAGAGAAACCGGCTACGCTGTCAAAGTCTGCGGCGCTTTTACGATAAACTTGTTGTACATAAACACGGCGCATATAACGAGACCGGCCCCTGCGGCGAATTGAACCGTCAGTTGAAAGTCGAATAGATAATAAGACGTAACGCAAGACAGCACGATTGCCAACGATGTCGCGAAACCTTTCAGTATATTATCGGCGTACTTCACGACCACGGCGACCATTAAACCGCCGAACGACTGCAGAAAAATCACGCACCAGACTAACCAATCGTAGCCGAAGAAGAAGCCGTTCTCGTAAACCACCGATCCGTCGGTTAACCACATCGTGACGTAACCGATAGCGACGCCGAGCACGCCCAGTTGGATGTTGCGGATCCAGATGGACGTCGCCGTGCCTTTGAGGATCTTCTCGAAGTAGACGCCGGCGAACCCGGACATCGTGCACGAGGCGAGGACGGCGAGGATGCCGACGAGCGGGCTGCGAACCGTCTCGCCCGACTGCTTGCTGGCTGCGTGCTTCTGCAGCTGGACGATGGAGATGCCGACGAAGAGCAGCACGAGCGATAACCACTGCATCCGCGACAGCTTCTTGCCGAGCATAAACACGGAGAATATGGCCGTGGTGAGGATCTTCAGCTGGTAAACCACCTGTAGGGGGACGCAATTCGGTGGTATTGCGACAGAAACGCTATAACCGACGCCGGTAGCCAGATATATTATATAAATTTAGAATAATACGCGGAACACGGAAAAATCTGAATTCAAGGCAGAGGGTAGTGGTGGCGAACATACGGTCCTGTGCAAATTTATTAGACTACTACACATATTTTATTAGAAAAAAACGTCAACAAATTATATGATTTATGGCAACATGTAGCAAATATCAACAATAATACACTTTGTAACAACAATAAAAGTAACGATATCAATAAATGATAATGATAATTATAATAATAATGTATTTAATTAGGAAAATAAGTGGAGTAAAATATAGAGTGGTCCAATAAATTTGCACAGGACTGTATATCCTACAAATGACCCATCTAGAGTTCTAAAAATAGCGCTCGTCCTAATTAGTCCCAATAACTATCTGCTTAGCTATCTAAAAAGGGAGAAAAATAGTCCAGGTTTTAGCACAACTCAGTTAATGGTGGAAAATGTCAGTCGTACTTACAAAATTGCTTGCTAATATGCCGAAGAAATTTTACAAGAACCCACGCACTCCATGAACAAATCGATCTTGATCCTCAAGTACAAAAATTTTGCTATTTCCTGTTGTGGCACGCGTGGGGAAAATCCTACGGTTGTGCAGATTCCAATTAGCCTCTTGTGAAACGCCATGTGTTTTAACCAGTGTACAGCTCTAATTCAGTTGGACAAGGGATGTAGACATACTATAATTTGGTTTGCGGAATGCTTTTCAAGAAAAAAGCATGAAAACTCATGTATATTGAAAGGACCTCTGAAGGTATAGGTTTTTTGCTGTGCATTTCTCTCCAATGAAACGAGTGTTTATGCAAAAGCTTGTGATCATCGAAACCAGTGAATCTGTAGTCATATAAAAGTTTTTAGCTTTAATCTCCTACCTGGAAAGTAGCTGCGTCGAGGTTGGATAAGGCAACGTAAAGAAGGTTATTCTGTATGACGTAGATGAGTGAAGGAATGGAAATTTTAGCGCAATCTTTAGGCTGTTGGATAATGTTGACGTTGAGTTGGGTGAGTGTCACCTTCAGAGAGCGGCTCGTCATGGCGATGATAACGAGACAGGCCACGACTTTGACGGCTTCTGTGATGATGACTGCGGTGCTTGCGGCAAACATGTGACCCTCTCGCTGCCGTATGTGAGTCGTGAGCAACACGAGACCCGCGTTTTGGAGACAAAGCGTGATGAGGCTGGCATATCGTAAGTATGTCCTTTCACCTGATTCATTACAGAAAGGCAGGGGTGTAGTTCGTTTATAATAGGCTGACTACCATGATAATCATTTGCGAGGCCATTCTCAGCCCTTTACATAGCTAGTCTACAAATGTGGTAAACGCAACAAATCAATTAGCCTCACTTAGAAGGGGAGTCAGCAAAAACACCTGAGAAACCTGCCAAGTCTGGACAGACAATTGACCTTCTTCTATTCATGCCACTGGTTCTAAACCTTTATAGTTGATGGTTATTTACATTGGGATGATGACAGAGTGGAGAGGTAAGCCACCTTCTGGAACTCACTTCTATCCACCATCAGAACTATAAACAATTTTAATAAATTCAAGAGCAGTGTGAAAATATATCTCTTTCAGAGATACAAATATTGAGGCAAAATTCTCACCATATCAGGGACAACAGGTTTGTATTGTATATTTTTACATAAATAATTTATATGTCTATGATATTGTTGTCTGTGATATTTTATAGTTTATCCACATATAATTTCTTAATTAGTGTATATAATTAGTTACTATTTATATTATTATTAATAATAATTGTATCTATAGGTACATTGTAATCAGGACATCAGATGCTTCAATCTTTGGCATGTGGTGTATGTGTTTTGCATAGTACTTCAAAATAAAAACTAAAATAGGCCATTTCAATGTTCAATAGGCTTTATTTTTTCATAATGTGGTTGGAAAAATAGATTTTACTTAATTCAATTACTGTCTAGTTCGGAATAAATGATGAAACTAAAAAAATGAACCAAAACCAAGAGCCCAGTCACCAGAGTCATTCACCCAGAATCCAAACATATCGTATATGAACCAATTCGAACAGAGACTTGACTTATGACCAAGTTCGAGTTACCAGATGTCCGACTTCACTGTCACATAGGTCCTTGTTCTATGGCCTTCAATATGTCAAATTTGGCAGTACAGTGAATATTTAACCCATTAATTTATTGAAACTAAGTTGAATTTCCGCTTAGTTATACTGGTAATATCCATTAGAACCATATACGTACGTTCGACTATACGGCATTAATTTAACTTAAATCAGAACGTGGCTTACTTGTGTCCGATGTCATCTCTCTTTTTCTCGTAACATCCGGTTCGCGATCTCCCTCTATCCGTACCGCAGTCTCCTTCGAATTACTCATTATCGTTAAAAAATGCAGACAACGCCTTCAACTAGCCGGTCTTTTGGGCATTTAAGTAGGGACCAACACCATTCTGATAGTAATATTAGTTAGGCCCATTATACCTGACACACAACATGTACTAATGAGGAAGTAGTTGCCGTTACCTGGTCACATTGCGTCACAATCGATAACGGCGACAGCGAATCAACGACTATATAATTATATTGGCAACTCGTACCCAATTTAAACGTATATCTCGTCCATCGATTCGTTTGGGAAAAAAATTTTAATGGGACGTATATTATTATGGGTTAGAGAACGGGTTATTCCGACATATTGCTACGTATATATCGTATATACCTATATTATCCGTTGTCTCGGACATCAAAGGCGCCTCATTAAGCTAGTATCGGTATGCGGTTGTTAAAACGACGAACAATTAGCCTCGTTCATATGGTGGAAAAAGTGCAGTATATCTGTGATAATTGATAATTATTTGCAATCATGCAGAGATAGGCTAGACGCGAGCACCATCTACACTATCCAGATAGCACGCGACAAATGCCGCTGGTGGTATTTTGGTAGAATTGAGAATCGAACCAAAGTCTTTTAAAGATTCCTATTCGTGTTTTGAATAGTTTTATATCAGCCCCGTTTGACTTGAATCCCTCGTCTTCTTGTAACATCAACAATGACGGGACCTCGAAGTATAGGGTGGCAACTGACTACTGGAACATTGCGAATACAATTACTTTTCACTGCAATTTCATATTCGTGGTTTACTGCACAATCCCGGTTATGATGAGAAAGGTAACAACACCAATCACGTAGAAACTGGATAATTGTGACGTTATTTGTCTGAATTATTATTGATAATACGGAAATTACAGCTGTTGTCTTCTTTTTCTCACTTTATACGCAAGTAGCGCTCGGTTTTAAAGGTGAAGTACAACATTTCTAGATCGCAAGTATCAGCCTAGCCTCCCAGATGCGGTTTACAATGAATGTTTATGACAGCTATATTCAGCGCACATACAATACTTTTGACACTCGCGTATCACCAATCAAAAATATCAGGGGTCTGCCCCTTTTAGAGACGGGTTTACCCCCGCAATTGGGCATAAATGACTTAGTGAGGATCATCGCAGAAAAGTCGACGGGTGGGCGGTTTCAAGTTTGCGACCTTTTGCTTACGACTCCACTGTTCCTACCACTCGACTAACTTCTCCCCATTCTTATTTTTGCCTTTTAGGTTCTACTAGACCACTAGATTTTCCCTGCATCGTAGCCACCTTCGCTCCACTCGCCTATCCAGTAGGCCTATATATCATTATTATTTTACCTCTTGCATTTATACCCTTTACCTTGGCTTTGGTGTTGATCCTCGACTCCAGAGTTTTTTTTTGGTCTTCGTCATTAATTTTCGCTCACTATCATGATGTTTATGTCACCACGACCTGCTCAATGTACCGGACAAAGTATACTTGCTATACGAAAGGAGCATTAATTTTTATCAATAATATAGGGTGACTTGTGATGATCAATTTTGAGGCTGCTATTTAACCTACACGCACAAGTGCTTCATCGACTGTTTAATCTGCTCCATTAGATTGAAAGGAATGACCTAAAAGAAAGAAACGCAAATACTCATACAGCAGCTCACAGCGACACAAATGTATGAGATTTCGAACGTAAAGGACATTCTCCGCCAGGTTGCTAATTTACTTCTACATGTGTTTATTATATTATTGATTCATACGACTACGGCCCATAATGAGTTCTGAGCTAAAAACGTCAGAAAACTGGTCATTGGAAACCTATACTCGTTCAGGTCTCCAGATATTCGACACTTAATGTTGTGTATTATTTATTCATCCATAGGCTGACTACCGAAGTAATCGTTGTGTCGGCCAATTTCATTCATGACCCTTTACAAAGCTAGCCTATGTGGTTAACACACCAATTTGATTAGCCTCACTTATATAAGGGGTGGGGGGAAACACCTAATGTGAAAACCCCACCGAGTCTGGGCAGACAATTGATCTTTTTCCATTCACGCCACAAGTTCCAGATGTCTACAATACGAGCTACATATGTCGCACACTCCGCTAAGTCTATGGAAGATCAATGCTTATTTACAATGAGATGATGACATAGCGGAGAGGTTAGCGACTTAGAAATCATATATAGAGCATCTGAAGCACAGCAAACGTCAGAGGGAAGAAGCCCTGACTGAACCACACTGCAAGGGCTGCCCAGACCCCCATGGGCAATGGGTTTTAAGGCGCTTTAAGCCCGAAAAACGCCAGTTAGTATACTGGTTCGAGCGGGATTTGAACCAGGGACCCCATGGATTTAAAGTCAAACGCTCTAACCACTACGCCAGCTGCCCCCTCAAATGTACGTTTACATTACCATTAATAGTGATTATAAAGCAACCTGTTGCAGATAACTCTCGCTATCTGTATGCGACTTCTTGTTATACTATCGCGATATATGAGACGCCGAAAGCGTCATTGCTTTGTTGGCTGTCAATCGCCCAAGTAACCTTCTGTCGGTGTCCGGAAAATAATGAATTATTAATCATAGGGCCTGCCTATTGGTGCCGAACTTGAGCACTGTGTATCTGCTAATTAACGTGTAAGAAACGAGCTTTGACACTAGAGGAGTTCTTCATCAATTCAAAGAAATATATTTATCTAGATAGCCACACACACAGTAATAACAAGACGTAATATTATTACTTCATACGGCTCCATTATCACCGACACGAAACGAAACTTTCGAAAAGCTTTAGCTGCTACTGAATCGTAATCAAAGGTTATGAGACGTGCTTATCACATCACGAGATATAAATTATTACCTTACCCAACTTAGTCTGCTTAGAGACGCTCTATATGATGATAGAGATACCTACTCTCGTCTGCATCGAGCTTCTCAGAACTTTGATTTTTGAGTATGTTGGAAGGGGGATTAATATAGCTCCTACATTCAGAGCATTTGGGGTCCATTGCGTAACCCCATTCGCATCGATGTGTCTCCTGAAAGTCACGGGTTTCCAAGCCCAATTACATTTCCTACCATGCTAGCATCCAATAATGACCCGGGTAATTTTGGTCTTCTCGTAGCATCTTACACAGACACCTTTCGGATGGAGCCCAACATTGCAATCTTTCCAATCTCATTGCCATAATTCCTCAATGGAGTTTACTAGTCTATGTATCTGTTTACGGTTGTTATGTATCCCAGTAGTCCATGTATATCTATCGATTCAATAATCTGCAGTAAAAATAGGAACCGACGATCCTTAGACGATTGTGCTACAACGCTCGAGATAGTCTTCTCATAGGAACCGAGGATCCTTAGGCGATTCTGTGCTACAACGCCCGAGATAGTGTTCTAAAGTCTCCTTCATGCGGCACAGTTTTCAGATGGGAAAATCAGCGAGACATATTATATCTAGGTGTCGCCGCTGTCTGTTATGTCAGTAAGGATTCCTACAAATAGGCGAATCTTTCCTAGGTTCATTCCTGGCAATTTCCTGCTACTGGCACGAAATGGGCCAGTGAGCATTGTTTTTGCTTGTCTGCAGCCAGGAAGGTTATTCCAGTAGTTACGATGTCTGGAGCCAATCCAGCGTTCCATTGCAGTTTAGATAATGCATTGCGATGCTGCGGCGCTAGGTTCTGATCCAAGAAAAGTGGGCTTTGAACCGTCTCGAGCAAGAATATCTGCTTTTCCATTTTCTTCTATTCCGCTGTGTCCAGAAACCCCGAAAATCTACTTTATAGTGTACAGCAAGTTCATTTAGACTCATAGTACAGTTTGCAACTAGACTTTGGGTAGCCTTTCGTGTTGCCAAAGCTGCTAGTCCTGATTATTTGTATAGATGGAAATATGCCTGTTTTGCTGTTTTTCATTTTCATGACTTTATTACACGCAGCAATGGCAATTGTATGCCTGAAATACTGAAGTGTATCGCCCAAGTGGAATGCTAGAGTTGAAAGATGCTCCTGCAATGTGGTCCCCAGCTTCTGATGTTTGGAAACCTGGTATGCATTTGACTTAAACCTAACGATTGGCAGGCATGCAAGAGTTAATGAGGGAGGCACTTGTTGGGTAATCCTGATCACATTAACCGGCCATGGAAACAGTCCAGGTATCGATTGACGCAGTGGGAATTTATTAAAATAAATTTAACATAACATGAATGCTAAAACGCAGCTACAACTTATCCCACAAAATGGCCGACCTCCGGTTTCGAATTTGCTGCACTTTATATCTATACTAGAAAAATAGGTAAACACATTACATTATTGCACTATATGTGGTATGAAGAATATAATAGCCATATTTACTGGAATAATCAAAAAATATTTGGTTTACCTACACGAAAACAGAAACATAAAACCATTACCAATTATAGTAAAAAATCTAGACATTTTATTCATTTAAACGATTTTATTTTCCAAAGGCGACAAAATAATCTGTTGTCAGTTGTCACTAATAACATATATTTAATAATACCAATATTTTATTTAACTTGAAAAAGTGGTGACTATGTGATAAGTCAGTGACTAACTGATCAGTGATGACACAAAGGTCTTGGTCAATCCTTAAATCAAGAACACAAAGAAAGGTGGTATACAAAATAGAACAAGACTGTAATGCCTGAAGACCTATAGACTGTAAGCATATGTACTGTGTTGGAATGCACTGAAAAAACCTATACCTCTGATGAGAGATACATGATAAAAGTTTCTCATACGGTGATACCGAGATGTAGGTTTTTTAATGTTTTTTCTGTGCATTCCTTTACAGATATTTTTTCTGTTCTTTCAACATTCTTTTTTGGATTGCACATCATGAGTTTATATTATGATATATAAAATATCAGGGATATCCTGCTAGTAAATGTCATTTATATGAATTATTTAGAAATGTGCCTATTAACCAAACTGTTAAATGCACTTTACACAAGTAAATGTCAATATTAGTTGTCTATTAGTTTTGGATTGTGAACTTCAAAAGATATCGCTCAACCATTAATATAGGATTCAAATTATTTAGTTTCGCAGTGCCAAGGTGAGATGAGACATTTGTGGATGGACGAAAAATAGTTCTTTAGTAGTCAATGGTCATTGGTCAGTCAATGAGGGTGCCAGCAAAATGAGGGAATCTAGTACAGTACATTTAATAATAGAAATATTGCTTACTGCTGCGTGACTAGTAAGTCTGATATATAAAAATTTTGAGCTTGCTGTCAAAAATGTAACAGAAAATATATACTATTACATGAGACTAGTATCATAATATAATTGGAAAAGAGAACTATGTATAAAACAGTTAAAGTTGAACATTTTCACGTAACATAATGCAATAATGCATTTATCAACAGTCACATTAAAACAATTCTGATTTTATGCAAAAATGTGAAACATCAGCGAGCATAAATACTTGATTATTGATTGCTTGTTGTCAATCAAAGTTATGTTGATTAAGCCGTGTATCAACACTTAAAACCTGGCAAGGTTGCATTCTGATCTTGTTAACCGCATTTTGTGAACTGTTAAGAAACTTTTAGCAATGACCCATTATAGCGGGGTGGAGTGAACTGAAACTGAATTATTATCAAGAATGTGATATATTGCACGGCAACATCGATATATCCCCTAAATTTTTCACTGTCTCTCCCTCACGCTATTCAACTAAGGGCGCAAATATAAAATACCTCGTCCCTCACTGCAACGAAAACGTATATAGCAATTCATTCTTTCCCGCAGTCGTTTCATATTGGAATGCACTACCAAAATCTATCATGAACGCCGTTACTCTTGCAACATTCCAGCATGGGCTCATGAGCCTAAGGCTCACATCATGAGACTGGACCCCTCTATGTTTTATTGCCCTCACACTCATCTGATATTAAAATTTCTCCTTTTTATCTCTCTCTTTCCTTTACTGATGTACAGCGTAGTTTTTATGACATCCCTTCTGTTTCTCTCTCTTGCAAAGTGCGATAATAATCGCAGCGCGAGGTGTGCACTGTACAGATCAGAATGAATATACACAATAAAACTAGCGTTTGGAGATCAAGTACGGACTGCATTCGAGCTATAACGGTCTTCGTAGAATCGCTAATCTCGTGAATCATGGACGAGTACAGTTAGTATTAGTCAAATCTAGCAAGGCAGGTGTACGGCAGGCCTATAACCGAGGTTATAGGCGTAGACTCGGCCGCTAATGATATAATGATGTTGTGACAATATCTGTCGCCTCATTGAGGTGAGAAGAGTGTTTCGCCACAGTAGTGTGGTACTGTATACATCCATGTATCTAAAAGTCTTTTAGATCACTACCTAGCCTCGTCGTGTATAATGTATGAAGGGGGGTATTTAGTGCATTCCTTTTAAGAATTTAAGAAACTTATTGATGCCACTTGACTGTCCATTAATACAGTATTTCTTTATGGGCCTGAACTAGAATTCTCACATTCCGATACTGTTGTTCGGATAGTTTTCTGATCTCTACTATAATACGAAATAGATTAATTATCGGAACCTGAAACCCGCAATGTACACATGGGCAGGTGTTAAGGATATGAGTAAAGTCATGGTTGTAGTTTGGACTTTCTATAGTTTATGAAACTCAGCATGCCTTCAATTTTGTAAATTTACCTCCCCATTTTACCAATCGTTGATCATTTCCTAATATCCCAGGTAATTTAGATAATCTGCGTAGGGCTAATTTCATTTGTTGGTAGTTTGATGATTTTAACTTGAAATTTTTTACCTATCGATTGCGATGTTGCACGTGGTTAACGTTTGCAAATGATTGTGTTCTCTAATGATTAATGAGAAGTTATAACAATTCAAATTAGTCATGACTGTGGTACTTTCTGTTACAGATTAAATGATCACAAGTAGAACACGGCATCCCTACATTATCATCGTCATTTTACGTTAATAACTTTTCTTGTCATGTGATATACACCTTTCTTGGACGTATCTCATACAATAAACCACCCAATTTATATATGCATATTATCAGTCATGTTTGATACAGGATGGGAAATATTGCATATAAATGCGATATAAAACCGGTTCACTGCATATATTTTTACCATAAAATCACAGAAGCAGCATTATTTCACATAATACAATATTTTATTGAAAGACCTGATTTGAGTTACCGACTGAATGCATTGTGCGAAACGAAATAAAATGAGTGGTAAGATAAGCCGTATTCATCTATATCGTATAAATATTTGATATTATATAAGGTACACTTTAAGAAATGCAAACTTTGAGTGTAAACAAAGAACAGAAAGAACTGTTAACAAAGGGGAAACAGTTTTTTTAAAGATGTGAAGTTTCGTAAAGCAAATAGACCTAGTGTCGATGTGCGAAGAGGACCAACCAGTTTTTTTAACAAGTTCATTATTGTAGTTGTCGGTATACCAGAAGGAACTATTAATAATTATTATTGTAAGTGTGACTAGCTTTAATACGATTAATAAAGTAGCTTAAAAACCATATTAATTAATTAATTTATTAATTAATTAATTTATTTATTTATTTCCACATTTGCGTCAAATCGAGGGAGAAATTGCTTTTTTTGGTCAATTATATGAACGCCTATTGTGCCTATTTAAGAATTAGATTTATTGAACCTAAGGAGCCTATGTAAATCAGTTTAAATATATAAAACAAAACAATCATCAGGACTATCACTAAATTTCAATTGGATACGTCTAATTATTAATATGTCCGTTTTAATATTCGACAGGTAGTCAAATGAAAAATTATAGCCTACATATTGGCAAAAGAACTATATGCTTGTTAATTTAAACTTTCGAAGTATATCAAGTCTTCTATATATTACTATGACTACGATATTTATCTAGCAATGATATTTGGTTCTAGAACATGCAACCAACGCTATTGAGGTCATCATTGTCTTCTCGCAACCATATTTTTTTCCAAAATATACAATCCGCGCTGTGGATGTAATCGAGTTCATCTGGTAACGATACCACCGTGCTGGGTGCATATATTTCATGGTTGTATTATTGTTGTATCACATTATTACACAATTTAATAGGTATAGGGGTCTTTTGCTCCGCTCCTGCAGAAAACCCGATTACCGGGTTAAATTGTGAAAATAGATAAGCTTCAGAGCAAATCATCCATCAATTCTAAAGGCTCTGAATGGCTACGCAAATCCTTTTGCTAGATCTCACAAAGAATTAATTTAAATTTTCATTGAATATCAAGTCTGTTAGTATTACACGATGGACAATAATATAAGAAATAGGGTCGTTTCTTTATTTTTTAGGATTTCGTAAAATCTCACCACGGCTATACTAATGGCCCCATATATAAGGATATTTTGCACACATTACTATGTGCCATTATGCTCTATTGATCACACCGTACTATGGTAGAGCTCACGCTAAAAGCGATTGAAAAAACTAGTTATCCAGCTAAAAACATAATGAAACTATTTTCAGCGTCAGTAATATGAATGTCAATCAGAAAAAAACACAGCTGCCTCAAAAGATGCAGTCCAGGTAGGATATTTCACGGTATAAATACGTATATTATGATTTGAAGCTAATTTTTTGCTCTGAACTTAACAAGAAAATTGCATATATGTTAGATAAATATAATTATTTATGTAAAAAAATCAAGCAAAACTTTAACAAATTCTAAAAAGATATAAATAGGGGAAAATAGTTGAAATAGTGAATTTCAAATGGTTGCGATAAATAAACAAAAATCAGAAATTTGCATATTCCTCCTATGTTTATAGTTGATAATATTTTTTTAAAAAAACTTGGTTAGTTAATTAGATGTAGAGTTGTTACCAAAGTAATCGTGGTGTAGGGTTGAAGACCATTCTTGGCCATCCACAATGCTGGTCTATGTTGCTAACATGATAAATGGATCAGCCTCAGTAATGAGGCATAGAGGAAATATCGTAGTAAAAAACTCATCGTGTGTGGGCAGACTTTGCACACATTGAACGCTTGTCCATTCGCGCTGCTTCTAAACGTTTACAGAGCATCTGAACAAAGTCACGTCAGAGGAAAGATGACCTTATATAACCACTTTGTTAGGGTTAACTCTCACCCTCCAAGACTCAACCACAATGTCAATCTATCAAGAGGGTCCCAGTTCAAGTATAGTGAACGAAAAAATTATACATTAATATATATAGTGGAACTTTACATTGTGTGCAAATTTCGTTCATCTTGTTGTAATTAATATACCCACTACATATTCAGATGTTGTTTAAACTTATTAATTCGTTACGACATGCGGTCTACAAACTGTGCGTCGTAACATGCAATACATGTAAAGTAAACGTTGTGGCCAGAAATGTTGATAGATGGATATTGTTATAATAAGAAACGAACAAACAGTGATTCAGTAGTATGGGTATGTTCGAAGTATGGCTCCAAACTTAAATGTAAATCTTCCGTGAAAGTCGGTTTGTCGTATGTGTCGTATATTTATACTTTCGGGTGAAACGACGCAGTCTGGGTTTATTTCGGATGAAACGAAGCACGATTCCAGAGGCCCATTGTTCGATACGGTGAAACGAAGAACGATTCCAGCTCTTTTGTCTGCCTCGCTAGCGAAGGTGTGATAGGATGAAAAGCCGTATAATCCTCCCATACAGGGTTCACACTGGCTCCAAATCGACTATTTTTGTGCCAAATGTGAAAAGAAATTCGCCATTATTTATGAATAACACCGGGTCTTCTCGCTACTGTGATCGTGTTAATGCACTATCGGTAATTTCAGAAAATAAATTTGATTTAATGTAACTAATTAATAATGTAACTAATGCTGTTCATATTGAAAAATATGCTTAACATGATTGTACAGATAGAGCTATATCCACTATCACTTTTCTAACAAAGCACTAGATACAAGACTGGACATATTACCATTGCGGGTCATGTTTGTGACTTGAACACCTCAATTAAAACCTGGTATTGCACATAGACTCCGCATTCCATAGGAATAGATATGTCTACCCTTTATTATTATCATTATCATCATCATGACCGTCATCATCACCATTACCATCACCATCTCCATCGAGCTCATCGTCCTCAGCATAAGCATCCGCATCATCATCAGCATCATCGTCATTATCAGCATCGTCGTCGTCATCGTTATCATTATTATTTGTTTATTCTATGATTAAATTTGACAGTAGACTGCTGTTACAGGCAAGTTAAGCATATCATGCTAATATGAAATAAATAATAAATAAAACACTAAAAATCCTAGATAAATATTAGACATGAACACCATCTGTTTGCCAAATATATAAAGTCGTTCGATTATGTATTTAAGACTCGTGCGTTTACCGCTTTGGGAAGACGGTGTGTTGCGCGTAAAAATATCATTATCGAATGTGGCGTGCGTCAAAGCGCACGAAAAGCAAAATGGCGACTGCTCTTTTGACACTTTCGTTGAATACAATAGAGACAATGGAAAATTACTTTTTTCTATTTCTACGTCTTTTATACCAAGAGAAATAACAACACAAACCAAACCAGATAATTAACCAGAGTCTAATTTTTAACGTAATCTATTCTTTGTGTATAGGTATTAACACACCCGCGACCGTAGAGTAACTTAAATGAGCGTTCACGTATTCGACAGAGCCTTGTTTGCGTTTCGTTTTACAAATAACTGCGTGTTTATTGAGTGATTTCTAATGTAGATTTCTTAGAAAAACAGCACTCGACGCAAGTTATTTTTAAAGTGAAACACTTATTTATTTATTGGCAAAAATATTCGCCAAACTTCGCGCTTTTTACACCATTTCTATAAATTTTGATTTTTTGGTGAAAAATATGACAGTAGCGCTAACCCTGGTCCCATGTGTGGGAAGTTAGGCACGAGAGAGTCAATATTTTTCTATTCATACAAAGTTACCTAATCAATAAAGACATCACAGTATGTTTTCCCATCTGCTTCTATTAACTATACTATTAACTTCGTATGATGTGACTTCAAGATATTTTGACAAGTTCCGAATTGCTCTATTTGAATGAATGGTATCTGCTAATAGTCGTTTTTAACATCGTTAATATTTTGTATATATATCGTATTTAAAACCCTTTACTATAGCAGCATAGTGTATGATCCAAGTTGTTAATGACTAAGCTGAAGTGTTTATTCTTTGCAATAATCATTAGGTATCGTAGTTCTTACAGCCACTATTCGTCCGTTCAAGCATATTTTTGTGTTAGAGTATAATATTCGATGAGAGAATACCTTTAAAACCCACGACGTTTAGTTATCACCTCAAATATTCGCTCAAAACGGTTCGCCCTGTTTCCTTTACAGAAGAAGAAGGTTTTTATTAGGCATTCGTGCCAAAGCGGTATACACAATATCAAATAAACACGCAAAAATGTAAACGGTATGTAATATAAATAAATATTAATATGCCGAACGATTAATACAATTCCATTAACTGAATATATACACAATCTCATAACACAGATATGGATGTACATATACTCCATCTTATGTCCTGTAATTATGGTAATTATTCACATTAGTCAAATCATACATTCATTAACTTACTTCTTTCCTGAAACATAATACATACAAATTTAGCTAAGTGCTTTAGCTCACTTTTCTTGTCTGTTGTGAGCAGCTGCACCAA
>WURV02031903.1:11794-22733 GCA_011762755.2 Epimenia babai
AACATCAATCGACTGGAGTAATTCACTGCTCTTGCATTGTGATGAAATCATTATTGACATATTGTGAACAAAATCTGGTCTGTGCCACAAGCTAATAGGCATTGGGATAGATCCGTATCTCCGGATGCATTATGCTTCGGAACAGGATAGCTGAGTCGGTAGGACTCATTTAAATGGACCAGAAGGTACTGGGTTCGAATATCAAGCTATGTTAATTATGTTTTTTCTATCGTATCTATTCTTAGACAAGATACTGCTTGGTTGACTTGGTAAGGTACCGCTTTGGTTGACTTAGCCACATGCAGTAATGAAATGTTTTTGTGGCAGTACCAATACCAATACAAAACAACTTATATGACCTGTTATACTGAGCCTGCGAGGAGTGTGCTGGCCCCGGTACAGTGCTGCCTTTCCCAATGCTAAAATGTTCTTTGGCAAGCTATAGTAACGCCTTCAAATTTTGACCCTAACCTGACCTAAGCAGATATTTTAGTCTGTTGTCTTTCTATCCATTTATCGATCCGATAATGCATTTTTTCCTAAAGAAAGTGTATTGTATAGCTTGGTCATTTGATGAGAGTTTGATGCTCTCAGATTTGTTCAAGGTATTGTTATCTGAGCAAAAGGATATAAATTTC
The DNA here is from genome assembly GCA_011762755.2 of Epimenia babai. NCBI lineage: Eukaryota > Metazoa > Mollusca > Solenogastres > Cavibelonia > Epimeniidae > Epimenia > Epimenia babai. The sequence goes on from WURV02031903.1 coordinate 12,433, forward strand.
GTTGATATAATTTTGTTAAAAAAATATTTCCTTTGTTAGGGTTGAGCGTAAAGCTTTGTCATTTGAGCAGAAACATTAGCGAGGTTGCTCCGATTCAGATTTGTTAGGGTATAATACTCTGACCAAAGGGAGGTAACTTTTGCCTCGTCGCTGTTACTTTTTCATTCTGGCTGCGAATTTAGCCAATCTTCCCTGCTACTGAAGATGTTCAACTGTTTTTCCTATTTTGATTTGTACAAGGTTCAACTATTAGCTGATGGAAATGCGATGATTGTCCTAAATTTTATATTGACTGTTAGATTACATTATTGGCAACTTCGCCATATGAAAATTTAGCCCATGAAATGTTGTTGACATAGAAAGTGGCAGATACTACGGCAAAAGTCAATGTCTTGCAATATTTATTTACTTACATTAACCCTCTCCACGCTGTTGTCTGAGAATGTTATTTATATAATGATGTAAAACTAAGCCATCAGTGTCCAAAGAGTTATATGTATAATTATCCTTAATAACATTTCGATTTTGGGATTAAAGATGTACTAGATTGGAATGGAACAAAGTTAATCTTGATTATTTATATCTAAACAAACCACAAAAAGTACTCCCACTACCACTGCTGTCAATCCTCTTATCTCTTGCCTTTGTATAATAATGTTTCGTCACCTTCTTGAAAAGACACTTTTTTCAATGTATTTTATCCGCTTTTTTAAAGGACAGGCAGCCCGATTCACAGATAAGGGACCCACCCATACCTTGAGTTAGATGTACCGAATCACGTCTGACTCATTTAGAATAAGATTACATAGAACACGAACTTGGTTTTAAAAAGAGCACATTTAGTTGTTAGTCGGGATTGACATCAGATCCATAGGATTGGGAGTGTAGTCAAGGAGGCAAGGTGGGAGATGTGACAGGGTTAGGGTTAGGGTAGCATGTCGGAACCAATATCTAGTAACTGTCTCGAGAAATTAAACTGTGCTCAGTGAATATGTGGTAGACATTGAGAAAGACATAATGGTAATATAAGCAAGCAAGATATTCAGAAGTTCATATATCTCTCACTGCCAAATATTCGCAACATATGCCCACATGGTTTAGTGAACAACTGGTCACATGATCCTATGTACAGTGGTCAAGTGCTTCTCGTTTCTGTCTTAACTTTTATAAACATGCTCACATTAATTGAATAATATTGTGTCTCACCAAAACCTATGTAATCACATATACGATGCTTTTGAAATTTTCAAGAAGTATATTCCTATCTACTTTTACAACAGTAGTTAGTTATTCCAACTTATTATCAACACCTAAATCTACTGGAATAACATTTGCAAAACCACAACATTAATAGTATCGCCCTAAATGCATTGTGTGCACAGAACAACTGGCCTCAACTCGTTAATATCCCTTTTGTGCTGCAGATACCTACGAAAATACATTCATATTTCATAGGTTATTCATATTGTGTGTATATATCCGGTTATTATGAATTTAACTGCAGATTGTTATCTCCGACCTGCAGTATTAAACTTAAACCATTAAGTTTGTCCACTAATTGATTTGATAATCATCAGGGTATTTACTCGAATATTTTTTGGACTATATTGCCCTGTATCTACATCGACATTCGTAATATCGTCTTGAAAGATTCATGCAATTTTGAATGATTGTCTTGGCAATTTCAGGCTCCTTATTATTGGCCCTCGCACAATGTCAACCCAGACAACATTAACTATGGTGAGCTGCCTATACAATATTTATTTAGGTGTCTCATGTCTGTACGATCTAGCTCTTGTTCGTGGCATGTCTCGTGTCTCGGCACGATGTCTCGTATATAATATATCGTTAGAATAATGAATGCGCCGCGCACGGACGCAGATAAATGACTGCGGATAAATTCAGCTGTCTTATATTCAGTCTTTTATAAACCTGAATCCATTTCTGTAATATCGCGCCGGAATCTATTGCATTTGTCACACGCGTCTGCGATATTTTGTTAACCAATAGTTCCAGTAAACATCATCACAAGGACTCGGATTACTCATCCTGTTTGTTCGTAGACCTTGATTAATGTTTGACACGAATTTATTCCTTCATACAGATTCACCCAAATTGCCTCCCCCTTTCTAAGGCAGAGATACACGAAGTAGATCAGTGAGCTGCAAGTTTAAAAATCAGCGTTTACAATTGCTTGTTTATTTCTATGTCATATCTGTCAGCTCAAATTTTAGAGATTGTGTGATTGAGAACTTTATCAAACTATTTCTTTAATTATTTAATGACGTTTAAAATATCGGTGAATCTGTTAAATGAGGAATGAATAACAATCAGCAACCTTGTGTTGTTTTATGAAAGAAATTAATATTTTCTTTATTGCCGTGCTATTCCACAGACTGTCATCAACAATAAAACAAGCAAAAACTTTCAAACCTTGCCTCTGTTTCTTCACGTGTTTTGTTTGTTAGCGAACTCATCTCAGGATTTTGGAGATGTATTTAGCGAATGGTCGGTCATAAACCGTAAAATGAAAAAATTAATGACATAATTTGTGTACGCACTTTTTACATGCACTTTTAAACTTTTCCATCCAAAACTGACGATGGAAACGTGGTATTTATGAGGAGATACGTGTCACATAAGGGTCCAAGTCATTTAAGTACGTTCATTTATTATGTTAAAAAGGAATAAAGTATTGATGATTGGTATAAAAAACAATAATGAAATCAAATATATTGAAATATAATTGAGTTTAAGTTTAAGTGCACTAATAGCATTGTTGTCTAATACACTTTAAATCAATAAATATACTATTTAAAAACTTTTATATGACCTAAGCTTCATCAGAAAATTACACACATTAATCATCACTAAAGCACTAATGAACTTTCTAAACTAATAACTAAGAAGACTATACTAATAACATTAATGGTTAAAGACATATTTTATCAAATATTGCGATATTTTCGCAATTTCCAATATATGTCATATATTTAGTATTATTGTATACATCAGAACCAGCATTATTTGTAGATGAGGAACACTGAACTATAGTAAAAGGACGATGATGATGATGATAATTCTTGATAATTTATTAGTTGTGAACTTAGGTAAACAAGTGTAATTTTACTTTTTCATTGATTTATGCTTGTGCATTGTCGTATATTAACTGGAAGAGCATTGCAAAGGCTAGGAGCAGCAGCGTAGGAAGTACTGTCGCCGAAACTCACGCGTTTCATACGAGGAACGATGAGGCGAAGAGTTCGATCGAGTAGAGCCTACAGATGAATTTATGAAAAGACAGAAAATATGTTTTACCGTACTGGCCGCCTTATTAGTCGCAGCATCATATAAGTCGCACCCCTTCCTTGGAGCACTGATATCTTACCTTTAATTTAATTGTTCTTTTAAATAATAATAAAACATTTGCAACAACATTGACTTGCCTTATTTTTGTTTACAAACTGAAATCGAAACTGTCAAAATAGACAGGAAGTAGGAAGTGGATTCGTTGATTTACCCAATTGGATCTGTGGTTCGAGACTTATTGACAATAGGGCCCTGGCAATTATCACCTTTGTTTTTTACTTCAATGTACATGCACCTGGAAGTGATTTCGACAGCTGATAGCGTCTGCAGTTGCGCAAATAATTCGAAGCTAATATTGTTAAAATAAATCAACTATAACACGATTATGTGATATAATAGAGAAAAATTCTAAAATAGCGTAAATTTCTTACAATAAAAGTCACTTCCGAGTACATCGCCTCAAATTGCAAATTTGTCTGCAAAAGTCTCGCGTGATTATTATTGGACAAGATGATTACGTTTCATGTGCCTAGTGGGTCATGTGACTAAAATCACGTGAAGCATTTTAGAGGCAAGAATGCAGCTAAATCTGAAAAATTAGGGCAAAGTGGCTGTCGAAATGGTCACAAATATCAGTATTCCGGATCGTTTGTTAATTTTAGCTCATGATATTCAGTAAGTGCATAATATTAGTCTCACCCCCTATTTATAATTAGGTTAGAGACCTTAAAAAGTGCGACTTATACGACGGCAGCCAGTACGGTAATTGTTAAATTCGAGAAATTTCATAAACACTAAAATTTTATTATCAGATAAAACTGTATAAGTTAAACATGATTATGCAAGTCTAGCACACATACAAACTTGCCAATACCATGCAACTTTAGCATTATCACAAGCTACAAAGTGTTAATCGAAAGAAATAACAAATTAAAGGTACAGTATTTTGGATTACTTATTCTTACAACCTAAGCTCAAATGACATCTGCTATTGCATGCACTTAATTCTAGCTTTGAAATATTTACACTTATTGTTTTTGCATTGGTTATTTGCACAATTTGAATCCTTGACCTCTTGTTTTTGACATTTTGATTGCAGCCTCACGTATTGATTTGATCCTGTAATATAAGTCCACTCCGTCTTGTTTCAATAATTCCTGTAGACTTATGTCAAATTGATTTTGTTCTAAGACAACACCAATCCGATTTCTTGGATGCCACCGTCCTCTGTCAACAGAAGGTATTGGTATCGTGCAGCCATCATAGTAGAATCCTTATACAGTATAACAGTCGTTGTAGCTATACAATGGTCTATAATGATCTGATTCACTTCTTGGATGATGTCATACTAGTGCTGTAGTACAGGAAAATAATGGTTTCTTGCTTTACCAACAGTGATCCTTAATAGTGGAGTCTGTTCAATACTACTCTACATGGTCTTGTCGGTGACCTGTCAGGTAATGAATCAAAATGTATTCATAGCTTCAGATAAGGAACTTGATACCGTAATTCATCATCTCTGTACAATCATTGGCTTTGTTGACATGGTTTGAATTCAATGCAGGAGGAATAAGACCATACTCATAAAGACACCCCTTCTAGGCAAGTGAATAAACCCTAACAATAAAAAAACAAAACAACCGTCTGTAGTCACCATACTCTTCCAAATTCTAAAATAACTATTTTACCTAATGTCTGAAAGGCTGGCTAAATCACTCATCAATAAATACACTATTTAAAAACATGCATATGGCCTATAAATCGTAAAAATATAACACACATTAATAAATTAACACAAAAATAATTAATGAACTTCCTAAACTAATAACTAAGAAGGCTGCACTAATAACACGGTTAAAGACATATTTTATCACATATTGTGATATTTTCGCAATTTCCAATATATGTGATATATTTTATATTATTGTACACATCAGAACCAGCCTTATTTTTAGATCAAGAAGGTCTCTTCACTGACCTTTGTAATCCTCCATACATTCCTTCATATATATTTGAACCAGAGCCTTTATACTCATTCAGTGACTGCGGTAATCGCCTCTTCCGGCAATTTGTGCCAATCGTTCACTATCCTCTTTTCGAACGAATATTTCCGTACATCGAATCGTGCACCCTCCTTTAATAATTTCAGCCAATGACCTCCCGTTCTTCTCTCAACATCCCACCTGAAGAAGTTCTCCGAATCATTTCTATCCAGACCGTGCACCATCTTATATACGTTAATCCGATCACCTCTTGCTCTCCTAGACGCCAATGTAGTCAGATTCAATCTCTTTAACCTTTCATTATAATAAAACGTAGCTAAGCCTGCTACCATCCCAGTTACCCTTCTCTGTAATTTTTTTCCAGTAAATTAATATCCATCTGCAACCATGGTCGCCATACCTACACACTGTAGTCTAAATGTGGCCTTGAAGGGGACCTGTATAATCTTACTATAACACCTTTAGGCTTATGTGTAATTTAACTATTTATAATACTGAGAGTTTTTTCGCTGTATTGGCCGCCTTGATCCACTGACTACTCCTAACTAGACTTTTATCAAGCAATACAACATAATCACTTTCCTCCTCATACATTTACCACGACACCATCTATTAAAAAATTCGATTGAGCATTACTAGAACTTAGGTGAAGACATTTACTTTTTGCCAATAAAAGCTATATCCCACCTGTTGCTCCACACCACTATTAAAACGCCGATGTTTTCGGAAATAAGTAATAAGAAACTCTTTAGTTTGGTAACTTTTTAATCGCTCAACTAAAAATATTCCGTAAATAAATAATAAGAAACTTTTCGGTTTTGCAGCTTTTTATTCGCTCAACAAAAAACCGCCAATGTGCGCTTGTCATGTGATGTATATAATACCAAATAGTGGTGCCGATATACACTTAGTCGTTCATCTTTAGACTAAAGTTTGCCGACTCTTCATCAAACATGTCAGTCTTCTCTACAAACTTACTACTCTGTTTGGGCAGCACGTGTCTCATTCTTGTGTCTGTAGTGTATTATCTGATGAGGTATCATCTCTACCGGAAAGTGTCAGTTAAAGGAAAAGTTGTCTTGATCACCGGATCATCTGCCGGACTTGGAGAGGGTCAGCTTATATTACTTTAAGTTTAAATTTATTTAACAATTTTTACATTGATTTTATATATCGTAGAGTAACCATAAAGCATAAGTCGGTCGGAACTTCGAAATCGATTCTTTCTGAAATCGTCGCATCAACGTCATTATGTCACTGTCAACTACTTAATCCTTAATCCTGATTTTATCAAAGTCCTCCAGATTTTGGAGGAACCGACTTTTCGATCACCTTTTTAAATAAACTATTTCGCAAAAATATACGTCTGAAGGTTTGGATAAAATCACAATTAAAAATGAAATAGTTGAGACTAACTTACGACAAACTAAAATTAGACGTTTTTCCGTCACATAGTAATGACGTTGATGCTATGATTTCCGAAACGAAACGATATGCAAAATATTTTTAAAGGTGATTGATACTCTAAAGTATTACTCCTTGCTTTATTAGTAAGTTGATTGTTTTCGATCAAACAAAATTGCTCGGCTTAGTTGTGATTTTCTCATTAGATACGTATAAACATTAATGTGACTATTCATGCGCCTTTTCATTGCTTTATACACACATTACGTTGTCTGGTTTTGATTCTTCTTTACTACCTGTATCTATCAACAATCGATAAAATTACGAGTATTAGGAACAATGTAGAATTACAATTAAATACTCGACCAAAATCACACTGTAACTACAAAGATCGCAGTGGAGACAATAAAGTACATGATCAAAGTTACGACTGGAGTGGAAAGAAGACAAAGGTGTATGAATTAAGGACAGACACTGCGTGTAGAGCTACAGAAAGTTGGGCAAATAGAGTGAGACTGTCAAAAGGTATTAGGAAAGGACGTGTTGATAGAGATTATCGGTGGTCAGAAAAAAATAACAAGCAGACAAGTGGTAGGAACAAAGGAGGGTACGCAAGGGGCATAAATAAGAAATATAATGAAATGAAATTTTATTGATTTATTCTGCCTGGCTAACAAAGGCAATTCACACATCTGTGGTCACTATGATTAACTAGAAACACAACGAATACAGTTCAAAATTGAACTCGGTATACCATGAATAAATGGGGTGATAATATATGTGGAAATGGCTGTGATAGGCTGTAAATAGTATGTCTAATGTGAAGTCCGTCTTGGTCATGATTTTTTAGAAATTTCTGGCATTCTCGTTTTATATTTTAATATGATTGTTATGTTTTTAATTTCTTATGTTGAGTTAAAAACTAACACCAAATTATACTGAAAAGTACGACTCGGTGTGAGCTCTATCTTTAATTATAATCACAAAGAAATAACAATCTCAGCTTACTAATAACACTTTTTAACACTAGCAGTTACTAAACGGTTACACATAATTGGAACCTAATCAGTACAGTACTATTCTATCGTCTAAATCACGATGTTAACTTTACAACTTGTACGATAAATAGGAACGCAAATCTGAGACACAGGCTTTTTTGTAAGCTGCGGAGCGGACTAGAATATTCGCAATGACCCATTTATTGAGGATAAACAATATCGAGCCAACCGAGTGTAACGTAGGCGGGGCACGACGTGATCGGCACGTTCGCGAACAATCGAGGGGATTCCCTGTTTGCGGCGAGAATTTCCTAATCGGTTAAATCCAGTATGTTACAGTGATAATGTATTTTATTTGTAGTAAGATGTTAGCTACACTAAAATTGTAAAATATGAAATGAAATTTATTTTATTTAATTAATTTATTTACTTATTAGCTTAGCTGTCAAACACACTTTACATGAAACAATAGCCTAATGGTCTAAGACTATGACGTAATTACTTAAATTATATAAAATTAACACCTAATAGAAAACAGGTAATACAGATCAATGTTAGATAAAATTGTGTACATTTTACAGTGAGCACAAAATAGATAACAATGTTGAATAATACAGTGGAAAGTAGGAAAAATATCGAAAAAGGAAGTCATATGTAAGTAAAGTCGCCATACATATGAAAAATTAGCGAAAAATAGAAGCAGGCTATCTATGTTTGAAAGTGTTCATTCTCGGCAAATTAATAAAGTACTGTTAACCTATTTAGAGAAAACACTGCTAAATAAGTGTGTTTTAGAATTGCCTTTAAATCGGCTGACAGTTGTAGATTGTCGACTGTAGGCTGGGAGTGCTTTGAAGAGGCAGGGTGCAGCAGCGTAGAAAGCACGATCCCCGAAATTAACGCGTTTTGTACGAGGGATTGCAAGAGTGAGGGAGAAAGACGAGCGGGCTGAACGCACAGACGTGTTGATAGAGATTATCGAGGATAGATAAGAAGGAGCCATGCGATGGATACATTTGTAAGTAAGGAGCAGGATTTTGAAGGTAGCGAGTGGAGTGAGCGGAGAACTAGAGTAATGGGAAAGCAACGAGAGGTCTGAGAGATAACTCGACCAGCGTTGTTCTATAATTTTTGGAGTCGAGAGAGTTCAGTGGAAGGCTAATTTCCATAAAGTGAATTACATATGTCGATTTTGCTAGTGATAAACGCACGTACTAACGTTTCACACAGCTCAGGTTTCAAGTACCGAGAGATGGATCGAATGTTGCATTAATACAAGTGTCAAATATGATATCGAGGTTGCAAACGTGGTCAGAGGGTTTGATGTTTGAACCTTTAATTGTGATGAGCTATATAATGAAGCATGATCATCAACCACCTTCTCCAAAATCCTAAACGGGATGTAATGTTGACTGAAAGCGTTTACAGTAGTTATGTTATGTCATGTCTATAAGAAATCGGATAGCTCTATTGGTAATGCTGAGAGTTTGAATACCAAATGTGTTTTCTGTTGTACCCTTGGGCAAGGTAATTTATCCCAGTTTCTGTGGGCGATTCAATCTCAACCATATGTTTAACAATCATATCAAATTTATCTGTGACAACACAAAATAATATATAGCCCAAAAGTAAATTTGAGGGAGCTTGCTGGTGCACTGACATTTAGCAAGCTGCACGAGTGACTAAAGTGCAGTATGTTAATCCCTATACAATAAACTTTGTTACTATATTTTAGACTTTTTTTCTGATGTGCAGCCTGTGCTAGAGTGTTTCACGATGCCGGGTGCAAAGTCCTGTTGTGTGGACGACGAACGCACGAGTTAGAGCGAGTTAAGAGGTCTCTTCAGGAATCTCACTCACAAGTAATGGATACATATAATAATATGATACATAATTATAGTAATATAATTTCTCATTACAAAAGTGGGTACATAATTCTGAATCACCCTGTATGTAATATATTTGATATTATTGTATACATCAGAACAAGCCTTATTTGTAGATCAAGAAGGTCTCTTCAGTGACCTTTGTAAACCTCCGTACGATACTTCAAATATCTTTTAATATAGCCTTTATACTCATTCAGTGACTGCGGTACTCGCCCGCCTGAGAGCAGAACAAGAGGTCATTCACTGAAGTTATTAAAGGAGGGTGCACGACTCGATGTACGCAAATATTTGTTCAAAAAGAGGAGAATGAACGATTGTATTATATTGTATTATATATATTATATAATATTGTATTATATCCATATATTATTATTATATTATATTAATGGAACAAACTCCCACAATCACTACACCTGTGCACTTCGCTAAACTGCTTCAAATCACAATTGAAAACATACCTTTTCAATGAGGCATTGAACCTACGCCTTACGACAACTATCATCTACCGGTAGTATCATTATCATCGCAATTCCTCGTCACGGTTATCTATCAACACAACATTTTTTACATTTTCTACATTTTTAATTAACTAACTGTGTGCCGTCCATATATCTTCTTCCTTTATTAGCTCACCTGAGCTTATGCTCGGTGAGCTTTTCTGATCGGAGTTCGTCCGTCGTCCGTCCGTCCGTCCATCC